>ATSW01007870.1:0-15638 GCA_000444245.1 Botryllus schlosseri | reverse complement strand
GTTACTGGAAATGGCTGTGGTTTTAAGGAAGCACAAACAAAAGGCAGACCGTGTTTGAACAGCGTCAACGTGATTAAAGGGCCGCAACGCAAAATTATTAACTCAATGCCAGACTTCGACAAATGGACAATTCTAGCAGTAGAAATAGCAACTTATGAGGCATGTCAATACTTCCAGAGTAAGAAAAAAATGAAGGTGTCAAAGTACTCAAACAGTTTCAAAAAGTGAATCTCGTTGATGGTCAGTCAATTGTAGACGGCTGCTTTGGAAACTACCGATGCACACAGATATAATTCTAACTGCAGCTACAATTCCAATTGTTATTTAATTGAAAAAAAAACTGCAGCTCTAATTGTAATGTGATTTGGGAAAAACTGTAGCTATCAGTCCAGTTTAATTAAGAAAAAACTGTGGCTGCAATTCATGCAGGATTCTTATTCAGAAAACCGGTAAATATTCCAGTTTTCCAATTCAGGACGCAACGCTACAATCACTGACTCGGTACCTTATTCCTGAGTCGGCTTGGAGAGATATTATTCGGAGTTGACGCCACGTGCTTGCTCATCACCTCCCCGTCTTCGGGCAGGTTGCCGTAGTCCGCCATTTGGCTTTTCACGGGCAGGGGAGGAACGAGCGAGCTCTTTGCGAGGCACGATTCAGAAGCTGAGAAGATGTTAGTTGGTTAACAAGGATGACAGCGGATGCAACTACAGACTAATATGATGCGGAGTGGACAAGGAAACAAGCAGACGGCATCAAGGATTCATGGTATCGCATGTTCATGCTCATCTGCATTCCCGGAAAATGAATTTCTACCAACATGCCAGCTACAGAAAGCTAATGACCTTTTTAGAGCCTGACCTGCAGTGATGTAGACGAGGGAGCAACCTGGGTATTGGGCGGCCCGCAAAAAGTTCCTCGTAACTTACCCTATGAAATCTATTTATTAATGTTAATGTGCGGAAAAAAACTACTAGTACTATAAAAACTGATTCTGTCCCCTAGGTCTGCAAACTTGTCCCAAGACATTGCGGCAAAACTCAGTGTTGGCTTGGCGACTTTATCAAAATCAGTACGCTGAAAAAGTTGACCTAGTGAAAATGTAATTTTTGGCATTTTGCGTGAAAATAGAAAAAAGTGGCAATATAAGATTCCTACAATCTACAAACAGCTTTTAAAACATCATACTACATAAAAAACAGTATTTAGGAGCGTGTAAAAGGTTGGGAACCTTTGTTCTACAGCATACTATGAAACGCAGCAGAAAGAGAGCGATTGGCATGCGACACAAGTTTCAAACGGCAAGGGTACGTACCGTGGTGTGGGGTGCGTGGCGTCAAAGGGCCGCTCATTCCGACCTGACTTTTCGGACGCCTGGGTCGCTGAGCCGTGATCTGAGAGCGAGAGAAAAATATGGGATAATGAAAAGAAAATCACTCAAATAGATTGGAACTAGATAATTTGAATAACTATATGACTATAATTCAAATTTGGAAAAATCTTTAGCTATAATTCTAATTCTAATCTAATTTAGAAGAAAAACAAACTGTGTAGCCATAATTCTAATTATAATCTAATTTAGTATAACTATATAGCTGAATTATGATTCTGATCAATTTGGGAAACTTCCAGTTGTTCAATTCTAATTTCAAATTCAACAAACCTCTTCTCGAAGCTCAACGGGCTGGGCGTTGACGGGCCTGGCCTCGTGGTCCAGGGAGGTTGACGAGCCCCCGAACCCGCTCCGCCAGTCGGTCTTGCTCTTTCGGTTGTCTTTGGTGGGGGTGGTATAGGCAGGCTTTCTTTTGGCGGGGATCTCGGGCGGCGGGGCCCTGCACAGGAAACGAGGTTTGAGCGAGACCAGTACAAACTACCGTTTTTATTGCAGTGACTTTTGAAAATCGACCAAATTTTACAAGTTTGAGTAAAAAAAAAAGGATTTTTTCAAGATTTTGGCCGAATTTAGGATTATTTCGAAGCAGGATACCTTTCAAATTCCATGCTTTTTTATTTCAGCCATTACCGGATTTGGACTCATTATTATTGGCTCCGAGTCAGGCAGCTCACTTCTTTGAAACTCTTGGGCGAAATCGAATGCCACGTTTCATATTATGCTCATTTTCCTCACTCTTACCATGTCTACTCAAGCAGATAAAAGACTTGTCTCGAGTCATTTTCTAAACAAGTCGAGTCAACGAAAATTGTGACTCAAGTCGAGTCATTCCAACCCTGCCTCAAACTCACCCAGAGTGGTCTTCGGACATTTCGCTGCCGGTACAGGAATTGATGGACATGATAGAACCGGGCCTGGCCGACGACAGCGTCCTGGGCTGGGGGGTGACTTTCTGGACCGGTCTGGACGACGTTTGAAACGGGGGCTAGAAACGCAATAAGTGTCATGTACACAATTGTAACACAATTGTTGAAGTTACATCAACATGAATTTTAATAATATATTCACAATATCACACACTCATCAGGCGCTATCTATTATTTATGAACAATGAACATCCGTGATCGAATAACATATTTTCTATAATATTCTTGTTGCGAACATATTAAAATGTACATTTATTGCCTACTCACTTTTTTGCCATAATCAGACTCCACTTTCTTAGACAAATCCACAAAACAAGTCTCGAGATTCTCGTGAAAAGGCTGCAAAGCTTCCGGGGCCAATTCCCCGTGAAGCCTGACGCCTTCCGCCAGAATCGGGATCTAAACGAGAGAAACGCTAGAGAGGGTAACGTTACGTGGATCGCGCGCAATTCGCAAACCTGGGACGCGATCAGGTCTTTCAGTCTCGCGATTTTGGGCGCGTCGTTGGGGTTACGTTTGCGATATTCTTCGGTGAAGAAAGCCTGCGACAAAAATGGTCAGCTCAAATGCACAGTCCGACGGCTAGGAAATTTTCGAAATTTTCAAGATCATTTTAGAATTAGAATGACTGTTACAGATTTTTCAGGATCAGATTATAATTACAAAATTCGAAAAACGAAATAAATTTTGAATAACGAAAAAATCCCAAGTTTCAGTTCATTCCAATTAGAGTTTGTTCCCATAAAAACGAGAATAGCAAATGTCTGTACAGTTTAAAAAAGAACTTTACCTTCAGATTTCACCGGCTACTCTATAAAATTGTTAGGTTGGGCAAAATAATGCTGCGCACCAACTTTGGCTCGATTCCAACCAGTAGAGGCGAGATTCTTGCAGTAGAAAGTTTTGAATTTATCATTAAAAAACAAAAAAATAAATCAAAATTTTTTTGTCGACCCGATAAAATCATTAGGCTGTCGGTAGTTATCGCAGAAGAGAAACTCCTAATTCCATGAGTTAGTCACCGTAAATACTATTTTATTCCAATCCAAATTTTCCTACTACGATAACTTCGCTTCTAGTGGTTGGAATAGAGTCAAATTTGGTGTGCATCATCTCTACTGACAGCCCAACAAACAGCCCAACAATTTTATGGGGATGACAGAAGAATTTTGAAATTTCATTTTTTGTTGTTTTTTAATGATAAATTCAAAACTTTTCACTGCAAGAATCTCGCCTCTGTGGGTTGGAATCGAGCCAAAGTTGGTGTGCAGCATTTTTTTTTAAGCAACCTAACAATTTTATCAAGAAGCCAGTGAAATCCGGAGAAATGATTTCAACGACATGCAAACCACTTTCTACTTCATAATGTCGTGTCGCACTCGCCTTTTCGTAATTGGAGAATCCTCCCATGACTTTCGCGTCCACGGTTCCGTTCAATTTCATCGACAGCGGGTTGATCGGCCGTCCCGGTTCGTTGATGTAGGTCAGCACTAACTGCTTCAGGTCGTTGTTTGCGTTTTCCATCGACTCGATGGCGTTCTGGAGCGGGTCGATCTCGTGCTACGGAAATAGAAATACATTCGCATTCATAAATTAGTACCAGCCACAGCCAATCTAAGTACCCAGGTTTGCAATCAAGTCACAAGTCAATCTCATTTTCAAAGTTTAGACTCGAGTCAAGTTGAGTCATTTTCAATTCACCGCCGAGTCAAAGTGTCGTGACTTGAGTCAAAGTCATCATGTTCCCTGTTCAATTTTCGGTTCAACCCACTTTTTTCAATTCTGCTCGAGTGATATAGAACGGCTCGCATTCATAACATCGTAATTTTTCTCAATCTTAAACAGTTCTGGCCCTATTTTCCAAGTATCAGGACTGATAGACGAAATACCAATCATGTGGTGACTCGAGTTTTTTTCAAAGATCCAATGAAATGTCTGTCTTGGCCGTCGTAGTCTGAAGTCATGTGACTCGGTCCGAGTCATGCAAAATCAACACACATTCTGACTCGAGTCGTTACAACCCTGACTCGAATACTGGACTCGTACATTTGTCGGACACTCACCCGTTCCATGCTCTTGATCTCAAACCACCGCAAGATGCCCGGCAGTTTATAACTTGTAACGTAAGTGATCCGTTCGATCCACATGCTCTGAATATATTCAATTGTTATTAACATCACGCCGATCAGAAATAGAAGCGCCCGACACCCACCGCAAATTCATTATCCTTGTCTTTGGGTCCTTTCCTGAAGGGCTTGTTGTAGACAAACTTTTGAACTTCGTTGGAGCGATAGTAATTGAGGACGTTGGCGTTGATGGCCTTGTCCCGGAAGTGCCGGGGCTCCTCCATTATCGGGGAGACCGTGAAGATTTGAACGGCTGAGACAATCGCTAAGGATTTCAACTATCGATCAATACAAGTCGAATACTCCAAATTGGGGCTGGGCCACATATGGATATTAGGGGTCTTCAAAAATGATTTTTTTTCTCGAATTGTACTGGCCACTTGATTGTTAGGTTACCTAATTTAGGCCTACACACCAAATTAGGTTCATTTCCAGCCAGTAGCCGCATTGCTACAGGAGAACAAAGTTTTTATTTATTATTGAAATAATAATAACCAAAAATTTCAAAACTTTCTGTTCACCCCATGAAAGTGTTGGGTTGTCTATAGAAACGATGTTCAACAAATTTGGTTCAATTCCAAACATCGGAAGCGGAATTATCGCCTTCGAAAAATTTGGATTCTCAATAAAATAGCATTTACGGTGACCAATTCTTTAATTATTTATCATAGGTGTGCCCACCGTAAATACTATTTTATTCAAATCCAAATTGTCCGACGGATGTGAATAAAATAGCATTAATTGAAGAACTGGTCACCGTAAATACTATTTTATTCATAATCCAAATTTTTCGACGGCAATAACTCCGCTTCCACTGTTTGGAATTGAACCAAATTTGGTGGGCATCGTTTCTATAGACAACCTAATACTTTCATGGGGTGAACAGAAAATTTTCAAATTTTTATTATTTATTTTTATACAATAAATAGAAACTTTATTCTCCTGTAGCAATGCGGTTACTGGTTGGAATTGAACCAAATTTGGTGTGTAGGCTTAAATTAGGTAACCTGACAACTTTATCAAGTACCCAGTACAATTTGCGAAAAAAGGTCATTTTTGAAGACCCCTAATGGACAACTATAAGACTTTAGTCTAATTTCTGAAATGTTTTTTTCTCATTGTAATCGTAAGCGAATTTCTGGTTTTCCCGAAATTGCTACAGGAGCCAGATTCGGAACGTTAGAAAATTTTCAACTTCTCCAAATCATGGAATTAAAATCATAGTTAAACAGTTTGTTCCAAGTCAGACAAGAATTAGATTTTCCCAAATTAGATTTGAATTATTGAATTCACGAGAACTAGGAAATTGAATAAGTCCAGTTATTACCAAATCAGCAAGATTGACTCATTTCGCAGTATAAACGACAAGTCCTGCTGCAGTATTTTCAGGAAAACCAGAAAAGTATATCTGAATTCAAGCATATCTGGATTCAAGCATAGAAATTTTTCACAGGTATATTATAATTACCATTGGAGCAAAGCAATCTTTCGCAAGTTGAATTACGGGCATTTGGCTCTAATTAGCTTAAATTAGACAACTACAATTATCTAATTGTCCAAGTCTGTATTGTACGAAGAAGACTAAACTCGTGTACAGACATTTGCCATTATAGTGCTTACGATCATGAACTCTGATCAACGGAACTTGATTTTTTTGTTTTTATTTCTTATTTGGAGTTTAATTCAATTTCCAAGTTTTTGCGAATTCAGTAATTATAATACTTGTCTAATTTGAAATAAAACAGTGCAGCTACCACTGACGCTCCTTACTGATGAGAGTCAGTCAAAAAGCTTGTAGCGAATAAGTTACACAATATCAAATTATTGTTAATGAAGTTATCTTGTCACTCTGAATTCTAGAGTATTTCGCACAAAAGGATACACATTCCGTCACTCTCCTTGACCTGTTCGCCGGGCGGCGACGTGGTCGTCATCTTCTGCGCGTTGGGACAGGACATCATGACCCGCGACGCAAATTCGGACAGCCGTTCGTACTCTTTGCCGCGGTAAATGAAAGTCCGGTTCTGGGCGAGCAAAGACAATTTTTGTCAATACACACATTAGGTATAATTGAAAAAATGTAACAGACTATTCTAAAAAAAATTGTTTGCATGGCTAAAAAACTCGTACACACTAAATATTTGTAAACAACATAACAATGAAATGGGGTTGACAGAAAAATTTGAAGTTTATATCCATCATAACAATTTTACCGAATAGTCAGCAAACAACAAAAAACACATGAAGGAAATCAAGCGACTTACTCTCAAAAACGCGGGAAATCCTTTCCCGTAATATCCGACAAAGAAGTATTCCGGTTCAGGTCGCAGTTTTGTCATGATATTCTCGTAAAGGCCGGCTTGCATGCTCTTAAAAAAATAGACGGAATCAACACCACAAATTTGCCCGATTTTCAATACACAATCGGAATAGTGGGCACAATCCCGAAACAGGAATTTGTGCGGAATCTAAAAATAGCACATTCGTAGACGTCGTATTTTGTGATACGATCGTTGATATACAAAGTTTTTTGAAATCTCTATTAGTCGCAGACAATTACCCCTGGCGATTGTCAGCCCAAAATATTTGGGTTCAGGTCAATATGAACGTATTATTTAATTGTACATTTAGTACGCCGCAGAATTCAAAAAACAAAACCGCTAACTCACCAATAATTTAGCGAGCTCCGCGTACTGAAACGTCTCGTGCTCGTACTGATGTTCCAACTCCTTGCATAGTTTGATTCCCTCCTCCCAGATCTTGCCTTGGGAGAAGAGCTTGATCGCGTCGTAATACAACATCTCCTTGAGTTCGCGCTGCGTTTTCGCCTCGGCCAGCTTGCTACGTTCGTACGAGATCGGGTTGTCGGAAAACTAAAAATTGAAAATCGAGAGTCACTGTTTATGACTTAGAACTATTTTCACGAGTCAATGCTCCCACTTTTTCAGCCTGATAACATTTAGAAACGTTATTTTCATTAAATAACAGGTTATACAGTGGCTGGTAACAGGGTTGTAATGTCTAGAGTTCGATTTTCTGGTGACTCGAGTCATTATTTCAAATGCGTAAAATGACTCGACTCTGGTCAATTTTTGTATTGACTCGACTTGTACTCGAGTCATTGTGCATGACTTGAACTAAGTGATATGACACAAGACTAGGGCGGCCAAGACAAGACATTTCATTGGAACTTCGAACAATACTAAAGTCACCACATCACTGATATTTCGTCTATCAGTCCTGATACTCGGAAAATAGGGTCAGAAAGTGTTAAGACTGAGGAAAATTACTATTTTAAATACGAGCCATTCTATATCACTCGAGCAGAGATGAAAAATGCGGGTTGAACTGAAAACTAAACTTGGACTCAGATTCGATTCAAAAGACTATGACTCGACCCTCTACTCGCTGACTTGGACTCGTACTTGACCCGGTGGTGAATTGAAAATGACTCGACACTATAAGTGCGATTGACTTGTGACTTGGATACAACCCAGGCTGGTAGTCAGTACTGTTGAAACTAAAACACAGGCGCGTAGCCAGAGGGGGGGTTTCGGGGTCGGTACCCCCTCCTTTAGAAGCGTGAAACCCCCTTCTTAAACGCGAAACCCCTTTATTTTGAAATGATCGTTCTGACGCTAATGGTCGGTTGCAATTCAATAAGTCGTATTATCAGTGTTGAGTGCGGNCAATNAGCGAAAGGCGTGTAGCCAATTAGCGTCCGTGCGCGATGCACTGCACAATGTAACGCGACACGATCATCCGCTGAGATGATTGCGAAATTAGGTCATTCATTGCCGCGTGCTCGGCAATAGTTGCTAGNCTGATTTGTCGCGTCTNCAACAAGCCTAGTTCCGCTGGCTTGAATAATCTCATCTGCTATAGGCCNGGTGTGCACGATATCATNGCTGACCTACACAACCGCATCTGCAAGCGNCCTAGTATACGAAANATATCGCTAGCCTAACTACCGCGTCTCGGGCCTNCCATGCTTTGGCTCATATTTCCCGATGNCTCGGATAAAATGGTCGTTAAGTATATGCTGATTAGCGATTGTGATTAAAGAGTGACATCTCGAAACTGAAGTACATCGAATGTGCGCAAACATATGCGACGCGTGCGTACGTACATGCGTAATTGATTTCTGTTAATACTTGAACATAACCATCAAAAACTTTGTGTCAAGGCTAAAAAGAGGTAAGGTTTGAANCACCTGAAATCGGCGTCATTATAGCCCGTATTCCATAAAAACTCGTACATTTTGANTTGCGCANATCGTCGCAGAGGCTNTGTAAGACGTAAGACGCATTGNTAAGCGCGCGTATTTAGTTGTTCGACGCATTGATAAGCGCACGATATCATTGGTTGGCCTACACAATCACAATCGCATCTGCAATAGGCCTAATACGNAAGATATATCAATAGATCATCGCTAGCCTAACTCCATCNCTAGCCTAACTATCGCGTCTCGGGCCTAGCATGGTTTGGCTCCTATCTCTCGANGGCTTGGAGACCATGCCGTTGATTGTATGCTGATTAATAGCNATTGTGATNAAAGAGTGACATCGCGAAACTGAAAGACATCGAATGTCCGTAAACATGTGCGACGCNTGCGTAATATATCTCCGCTAATACTTAAACATAACCATCAGAATATGTGTATCGACTAGAGTTATAAAATAGCACAGGTTTGAAGCACCTGAAATCGGCGTCATTATGGCACATATTCCCAAAAATCACGGACATTTCGACTTGCGCAAATAGTCGACGAGGCTGCGTTGATGAGCGCGCGTATTTAATTGTTCGACGCTTTGATAAGCGCAGGTATTTAATTGTTGACGACAGATGAGGGAGTAGCTAATAAACAGTACTTCCGGACTCGTCGACAAGCTTATCAAACGCGTATAATCGCGAACACGAGGAGATTGTATAATGTATAATCGTCATTTACGCATGTACTTAACCCTAATGAATTGACGCTATAAAGTAAATTCGCAAAACATCGAAACCCCGCCCTTCTATTTTATAACCCCTTCCTTATTTTTCGGCTGGCTACGCGCCTGCTAAAACACATTGTGCCATTGCGCAAATTTACAAATATCAATAACAATAACACATCCTACAGTAAAACAATAAAAGTAAACTCAAGATCTGGATGTGTGCTGTACTAGTATTTTTTATAAAATCTCAATTACTTCTGTTATAGTGGATCAGATGGTTTAGAAGAGCATACCTCCAATTGCTTGGCGTGCAGCAAGATGCAATACGCAGCTTCTGTGTAGTTGTCGCATTCCGTGTGCAGGTTGTGCAGTTTGTAAAGGTACTGGACGTACATCTCGGAGCGGTTGATTTCTTTGTAGAAATTCTGGAAAACGAATAGTTTTACGAACCTGTTCGATCGTGATTATGCTTTTCTACGTTCAGAACTACAATACCCAACTGAATGCATTGATATTGAAATGGAACCATATTTTCTCCTGAAACTCATCAGGGGTAATCGTCAGCAGCTAGCAGAGAATTGTAAACAACATTGTGCATCAACAATCGTATCAAAGTCATACTCGGTGATGCAACAACTGTTGATTCGGGCTGTTCCAAAAATAACTTCCTTTATCAAATCTTACTGGCTACTTCGTAAAATTGTTAGGTTGCGTCAAAAATGCTCCACATAGAATTTGGCACAATTCCAAGCCGTACAATCATTGTTATATAAGAAGAATTTAAATTTTTTTTTACTATTGATATAATTTCCACAGCAAATACCAATTTCAAATCCAGAATTTTCTACTCCCATAACTTTGTTTGGAGACAAATTTGATGTGTAGGTTACCTAACATTTTATCAGATTGTTATTTAGACGAAATTTCTGATTCATTTAATATCTATCATTTTTAAACATTGTTTGGTATTAATAATGATAGAATTTCCTACCGTAAATACAGTTTTTCAGATCCAAGATTTTCTACGCCGATACCTTTGCCTATACGGGTTGGCATCGTGCCAAATTTGATGAGTTCTTAAGGTAGCGTGAACTTACAATTTTATCAAGTAACCAGTAAAATTTGAAATAATACGTAATTTTTGAACAGCTGTTGATATACAATGTTCTTTTTAATTCTCAATTAGATGCTGACGATTACCACTGACTAGTGTCAACCCAAAACATTCAAGTTCATTCCAACACGAATACAGTATATATGTGAAAATCTCACCAGCAAATTGACTGTACAGCTCATTCTGTTGTCACGATTTTCCTCCCTGATTATGCTACGGTAATCCAACAGCCTCATTAAAAGCAAACGTACGAGTTTGACGAATTCCGTTCCACTCTGCTTCAGGTATTGATGCTTCAAGCACCAATCCGTCATTCTGAATGCCGAGAGGTAATATATAAGGCAAGGTGAAATTGAGTGGCATAGTTTTTTTTATTTCAAATCGAGTAATAAACTTGAAGTATATTAAGTCTTCTATAAGGGTAAGTGCCAAGGTCTTAACCAAGTCCTAAGGCTCTGAATTTCAAGTCAATTGGACTTTCATTGTTTCGACTCGAGTCATTTTCAAGTCACCACCGAGTCAGGGAGCAAGGGGCCGAGTCCGAGTCAGTGTTAAGACTCCAGCAAAATTCCAGGTTACAGTGTTTAAGTCAGGTAAGGTTACTTATGTTAAACTCTCGGGTGATATCGAAGTCCTTACTTATTTTGCTCACTCTGAATATTTTTATTCAAACAGATAGAAAACAATTTCAGGGCCTATTTTTCAATTAATGCTCTTGATATACGAGATTTGAATAAGTACTACACAATGTGTTGAGTCATATGACAGGCTACTCACATTTTGTAAAACAACTCCATATATTCCTCGTCGCCGTGGCCTTTTTCCACTAACTCATCCAGTTTCGTGATCATTTCACTTTCAAACTAAAGGCAAAGAGACCGTGCAGTTAGCCACGGCAGAAAACTGTCTATTCTTCCCACCTTTTTAAACGACCCTCTGCTGTGAAGCTCGCATTGCATGATGTCGAAAAATATCGGAATGGTCGCTTTTCGTAATTCCACTTCCGGTACCAGAGTCATTTTCAAAATCGGTCCAACCATGTCCGGAATGAATTTGTTCTTGTGTTGACCTGGGCATGATTAACAAGTCAGCATCATGTTGCTAACTTGACAGATAATGCTCATCTGCAAAATGCTGGAGACACGACTTGTTAAAACTTTTCCGAATTACATTAGAATTATAGCTACAGAACTATCTAGTTGGTAAGTCTGCACTGTTACATGTTAGCGACAAAAGTTAACATACCAAGGTTGAACCAAGCAGCTCGAATCTCAAAGCCCATCTCACACCGTAGATTGCCGTATCTAGAAAAAAAAATTGTTTAAATACGCTTAAAAGTTTCGTAATCGCGGCACCTCACTTTTTGATGATGCTTTGTCTCTTGTTTTGGGTGAAATTTTCCATTTGTAGAGATTCTTGAGTCAAAAATTCGACGCCCAGTTGGAAGAAACTCTCCCAAATCTGCAATACACCATCATTACTTGTAACTGAATCTGACAATTGTCTTGCTCAGACAATTTCATGACCACTAAAAGATGCGTCTTTCAGAGTGATTTGCAAGGAAAAAGATTACCAATGGACGAGTCTCATAGTGTGGCTAACTCGCGGTTAATTGAGTCACAAAAGCACAATCTCGTGTGCATTAAATACTTACCCTGTATTGAAAATGGCTCTCGTCGAGAAATTTGCTGTTCAACGTCTTCCCAAAAAACTTGATGGATCGCATGAAAACCCTTAAAAAAAGAGAGTGTCACATTCAAAGAATAATTTTTTTTTAGAATATTACTGAGTATGAAACTCACGAATTTTGCAAACAAATCATAGTGACCCAATCCGATCGATAAACGTTGCTTTTGATGAGGTCGCGGAACAGATGGAAAATTTCCATGAGGAAATCCTGAAATAGCAAACATCAAATCTAGTAGCTGATCGAAGTTGCCACAATTTCAAGACAAGGTCAAAATTTCTACAAGCGAAGGTAGTTAATGAAAGGTCTGCAAAATAGCCAAGTAAGCAGCTTGAAAAAGTAGATTTGGCCGAGGATTACACAATTTTAGCAGTTAACCGTAGGAGGCTAAATCACAAGATGTATCTTCTCGACTAATGCAAAACCACTAACGACACTATAGCCACGGGTAATATCTTTGAAAATATATTGAGTTATCTATTTATATTCGTACGCACCAGAAGATCAATTGAGCTCGGAAACGAAGCTATGTATGACTGGTAATGGCTTTCTTCCATCTGCCGAAGTAACGATATGAGGCAGGCCACGAAGTTTGCCTGTAGAAAAAAAAAGCCTTTGATCACAAATATGAGGTGGAAGACATGACAAGTTCAAATGAAATAAGCTTCTACACCAAGGGCTTCGCAACCTGGAGGCCGCAAAACAATCATCATCTCTGAATATAGCCTAACAAAAGAAATAGATCAAAATTAAAAAAAAAATACTAGTAGGCTAGAGTAATAAGCTACTTTTTGATACAGTTTACTGTCTCTCCACAACGAAAACCAGAAAATGAGACATAATCTGAGAAAACACAAGCTCAACCATCACATGAAATGAAGATAAAATAATTAATTACCGTGCTACCGTGTTTATTGCATGTTGCATTGATGTCATTTCATCATTCTAGCTACTTGTTACTGTATTAACTAGTTTTTTAGTTAAAATAACCTGAATTTTTCAGGTTTCTGAAATGGGGTAATTGATTTTCAATTTTTTTTCAAAGGGGAAATTATGTAAAAAAGGTTGGGAACAATGGGAACCCCTATTCCACGTGTTACATGAATATGATGAAGTTTCTCTTTCCTCATGAAATAATAAAGTGTAAAATTCGCCATTGAAAAGTGCACGGATTACTCACTACATGCGGAGTATCTCGTAGTCGAATAATCGTCTGAATCAGAGTCCGAAGCAGAGTGTTCATCACTTCCTTCACGTCATTCTGCGTTGATCCCTATTTGAAAACAGAGCTAGTTTGAGTCACACGCAACACCATTCTAAATATCTTTCGACTCACAACGTCCTTGGACCTGAGCAAAGCGAGGATATCCGCGAGCAGTTTGACGCAAGAATCTAATTCTTCCCGCTTCTGCATCAGACTTTTCAAGTCGCGCGTCATCATTTTCAACAAAATCAGTCTGCAGTCTAGATATTTTCATATTTTGTTAATATCTGTCTGTCATTGATTGTGAGGAGGGCTGAGCACGATGAGTAATCAAATCCGAGTATCAGTTGTGATGATTCGAGACTCGGATACTCGATTTTGCCCAGCCCTAGTCTCGAGTCTACCTTGAACTTTGAATAGGCTGCTGTGAACAATATCCAACATGCATTGTATCTTTTGCTTTGTCAGCCTGTCCGTTGGCACGTTCTTGATAAATTCTTGCAGGAGAGAGCTAAAAAACAAAGGAGGGTTGAATAGCAGTTAAGGGGACTAGCAAGTCAAAATTTAGAAAAAACCTTGAAATTTTCAATTATTTTTTCTTGGCTCTAAATAGCAACATAGTACCTATACTCTTGCCTCATGGCCTTATCTCACCCAAAACATAACTAAATACTTCATAATTTCGATTTTCATCGGCACCGGTTTAGTACCTTTCATTACTGGTAAAATGTTTATCAACGTTTTTCTCCATGGTAAAATTTTGCTGTTGAACACCTTCATGGTAAATCATGACATGTCGTATAGTATTCACTCAGGGTTTTTTGAAAAGCTAACATCTAGACCTATGTTATGCTAAGAGTCGTTTGGCCTAGGCCTACCTTGCTCTGAATTACAGAGCTTTACGGCGAACTTTTTGGAAAAAATGAACTGAAATTCGAAATTTCAAAATAAAATTTCTCCAAGAGGGGTTACACATATTCCTTCAAATTTTAGCATAACACAGCACGGTCCTAGGACTTTCTAAATAAGGCGTTAGATTGAAAAAAGGGCTTCACAACTTGGAGATTTTGCATTCGTTGTGTCGGTGCATTCTTTCTCCTTCAAATCCACAATCTGCAGGGTAGAACAATAGGCCGTTGTGAAAAGTAGAATGGATATGGACAGGGTCAGGGGGGCGCGAATTTTTTGACCATCACCAAGGGGGGCGCGTGTCAAAAAAGATTGAGAACCGCTGGTATATAGCATAGCGACTGAGAATTTCATGGTGATGGTGGTAGTTACCTGGAAGTTAGGTATTTGACTTGCTATTCCCCTTAACACATATTGTGTGTTTTTGGGGTTTCGAATCGAATCCTGTTTTGTGTTCAATGAAGTGGAATCGTCGTGATGTAATCCAAATTGAACGAAATTGTTAGGTTGCCCAGTGAAATTTGAAAAAAGAGGTGTTTTTGAATAACGGCAGGAAATTAGAACACCTTGTCTGGTCCGGCACCTTCTTCTTTCCAAAAGCTCTTTCAATCGATTTGATAAAATCCAAACCAACACTCGTTGGCCTTCGCTTTTTCGGAGTCTCATTTCCTATCGATGTCAACACTTTACGTTTGGAAGGTGTTCGCATCACCAGTTGTTTAGAAGGCAGCACGACAATCTTTGGAGTTCGGGGCCGGGAGTTCATTTTTACAGATAGGCTATATTAACTGCAAATTCAACAGTATGCGATTTCAATTTGACCATGTCTAGTAACAATTTTGTTTCAAGAACAGAAATGACATACCACTTGGAGTTGCATGAATTTCAACTTTATCAAGCAGAATTCTAGCTGCAATACATTCTCAGACATTATGGTAGCCTTGAAACATCGAGTAACGACAATTCTAATTTTAATACTTTCTCAATAATCAATGCTATTGTAACATTGAAATCTCTATTGACACCAACTACCCATGAGAATCTTAGTTTTGATACTATTGTAGCCTTGAAAACTTCGGCGCTTCTTCGTTTTACGATCGGAGAGCACCAGTGTTCCCCCTATGATACCAACAAATGTTTCCCATGAACACGAACAAAAATTTATAAACGTCAAAATAAATTGTTTTTTTTGTGCCTTTGGAGAGACGGTTATTAGGTGGGCGTATTAGGGTTGGAGGCGGGTTCGGGTATCCCAAGATTAGGGTTGTGGGATTGGAGGTAGGTTAGGGTATTATAAGATTAGAGTTGTGGGGATCTTAGGGTTTCCCCAACCCTAACC
>ATSW01007868.1:0-16447 GCA_000444245.1 Botryllus schlosseri | reverse complement strand
CTAGATACGGATATTGACTTACACTTTTTTTGTTCAGGGTCTTCTGCTTCCAGTACAGTTATAACAATTACTGGAACCAACCTCGGAATTGTTGGCTCAACAACTTCGACGGTAACAATTGGAGATAGTGACTGCAGTGTCACAAGCAACACGGCTACAAGCATTACTTGCATAGTATGTTACACCTACTTCCATCTTACGTACTCATTGCAATGTACTTGATATTAGCTTCAAGCTGGTTCCCTCGGAACATATGACTTGGTGCTGAATGTTGGTGGAAAAGGCTTCGCAAGAAAAGCGTCTGAGTCTACATCTCTTCTGTTTACGATTTCCGGCTCTGTGTCTTCAATAAATCCAAATTCTGGTTTTAAATCAGGTAAGGAAGAAGAAAAATACGACAATACATTTGACATGCTAGGAATATAGTATAACAAAATTAATACGATAGTTTAGTTTTGCGTCAGGAGTCCAATTACTCAAATAGTTCCAGTGCTGATTGAAATTTAATGTTTTTTAAATTCTTTATTGTACCTTCAAACTTAACTTGATCCTTCCACCATTATAATGGTCCGAGGGCTAATGTCTGTCAAAATATTCACCCCTAATTTGGTTAGCCAGTAAGTAAGTTTGCACATGCCACTCAGTACAGGTGGAACACTCGTAACTATCGGTGGGTACGGATTTTCCTCAAACACAGTCTTCACATTCGATTCATCTCCATGTGAAATCCTTAGTGTGGTGGCGACTGAGGTCAAATGCCGTACACCAAGCTACGGATCATCAACTTCAGTAACCGGTAAATTTTCTGCTTGCCTACTTGTTCGTTTTTCATATAACATACATTTTTATAAAAAAATGTTTAATCTCTAGTCAGTGCTATGGACGGTGCTATCAACCTCGGCAGCACATCTTTCACCTACACTAATGCTGATGCGGAGGTGGTATCAATCAATCCCACAACGTCTACCTTGAACGGTGAGATATTTTTAGCCTACACAGCAATACATATTTCCATATGTTTGCAGCTGAATATTCTACTCCATATTTTAGCTCCATAACCCCTGTAGTGCTTGTCATTTTGAAATTACAAGACAAGGGAAACTCAAATATCTGATGCTACTAGTAACATTGACTTCTCCGAAGAATATGTGACATCAAACCTCGATTTATTTCTCTTGTGTTTGATACGGTGTTTCGATACAAGCCCAAGAAATTTACCCATTGACAATCATTGCAACTCTGTCTCAGAATATAGTTTGCTTGCCAAACTTTCAATGTCCATTGACAATTCAATGGATTTTAACAATTCTTTTGCAATGCTCCGATTATATGATGCACCAAACATGATGAATAGGCCTACTTATTCGCTGTCCTAGTTTACTTGATCTTTTTTTTTTACCAATTTTGCTACCAAATAAAATCACACTTTGAGGAATATCAATTTGCATTTAGCTCCTGCATACCACCCTCTACGTTGTCAAATTATGTTCAAAACATTATTATATATAGAGACTGATTTCGTCAAGCCATAGCCCAATCAATTATTGATTAATTATCATGACTTTCATCACTATTTAATTTTTTTAATGGTACTAAAGTTTGCATCGCTCCTAGTTAATGCCATGAGTAATATTTCAGAAACAACTTGTAATCATCATGGGTGTATAACCCTGCCACAGCAAGATTGCTATAATATTCAAATTACATAGCTCTATTTTTGATTCAATTCACTGCTGCAGTAATATACTATCTTTAGATCAGGGGTTCTCAACCTGGGGAGCGCGCCCCCCTTGGGGGGCGCGGGAGGCTCTCAGGGGGGGGACACGAGAAATTGACGAAGTCAGTATAGGGGGGGCGCGAGAAATTGACAAAGTCAGTATAAATTGTACGTGTCTGAACATGTGTTTCACATCCATTATGAGAAGACGATTAATGAAGATGAAAGTTATTCCATATTCAAGAAAGCTTGCAAAATACAAACTCTAGCAACCGCACTCAACGGAGTATAGTCTGATTTCAACTTCATTTGAGCAAATTTTTGAAATTCTTTGGAGATATAGAGAGCAATTCCCACGTGCAAGTCATTCATTGCTTCATAGCTTTGACAGTAGCCTAAAGCTTGCCGCGCTGGGCAGCTCTTGTTAGTAGCTTGTGAACTGCACTGCCTAAGACAGACTTAGATCCAACATATAGGTTGCCCGGTTTCGCCCTCAATTAGGCTATAAATCAACACAATTTAATTAATTTCCAAAACTGATCAAATTTAGCCTGGCAGGACAGAACGACGTCTTGCTCCTTACTCACTACCAGCATCAAGATTAGTCTCAGGGTGACCTACCTTGAAATTAATTAATGAATGTCTTGTTCAATTTTTTTTTTTGTTATTTTCAAACAAGTTTGGAGAAATTTGTCAGCAATGTAAAAGACTCAACAACTGGAATGCAGATTCAAAATTGGCGTAAGATATACCTTATGTATACTATTAGATCAGGGGTGGGCAGCCTGCGGTCGTAGAAGGGAATTTGAGCGGCCGTCGACGCCTAATTCAATTAGTATGTGTTGGCGGCCGTAGACATGCAAATTGCAATTACGAATTCACTACCGTATTTTCGAGAGATTTTAATTAATCTTGAAATTTTCTTCGCCCTCCGCGCAATTCAACAAGACGCAATTTTTTGATTTTAATGCAGTAGCGCCCTTCTTAATCTGAGCCGGAATGGGAATTGGCAAGAAAAAACAATTCGTTCGCGCCCCTGAAAAATTTTCGCGCTCAGCGCGACAATATGCACCACCCGGCAACTATTCGTAACATTGCCACTCGCGATTTCGGTGCGTACAATAGGCCATTGTGAAAAGTAGAATAGTCCGGAGTTCACCGGGAATGGATATAGACAGCTTACCATAGGAATTTTGCGTCCAGATCGTTCATTGCGGCTATGCCCTGGAATGCGGCCTTACGCTACATAAGCAATCGAAATGCTGCCATGATTATCAAAAACGTTGCCCACCTCTGTATTAGATGATGTGCTCTTTTTGACATGACGATAAATGCAAGGGGGGTCAGGGGGGGCGCAATTTTTTTGACTATCTCCAAGGGGGGCGCGTATCAAAAAAGGTTGAGAACCACTGCTTTAGATAAATCAATCAATCAGGTTTATTAATATTTTCATCGTTTCAAAACATCACAAAACTGCGATACAATGAAAAGATAGGTAGGTGTCGAAACCACTTGGAGTACGGTAGCCTTTAAGATCAGACACCTTAGCCTAGGCAAAGTAAAGATAAACAGCATGGCAGCATGCTGGGAATATCGATATACGCAATGCTCGTAGTTAGTTTAAGGGCTATATTGCTGGATATCTCAACATACCTACACTGCCATCTCACACTGGGAATTTGCGTTATTAGGTGGAAGCAACGCTANGATTACTGGTGTGAACATTGGTCAAAGTAATGCAGTTGTGATGGTTGGAGAAAAGGTGTGTGATATACTTGAGAGCTCCGACAACCAAATAACGTGCAAGCTTCCACCTGCTCCAGTTGGGGTGTATGATGTAAAAATCATGTATGAAGATAAAGGATATGCTGATGGGTGAGTATATGTAGGGACTAGTGATGTGACAAATAGTATATGTTGAAAAATTCCTGTTTGGTTTTCGACTTGGTCTGTCAACATGAGCATAATTCTTAAATTATTGGGAGCATGGTGGGAAAAGCATTGCTGAAATTATAGTCTTCATAGCTATAACTAAAGGTTTGAAGTTGACCTCATACATAATCTGAATTATATAGTATTATATCACCACCCATTGCAGTAACTTTTGCATTAAAGCATATATTCAATTCAGACCTGCTACTATCGCATACAATTTGGAAGTGAACAATGTTTCACCTCTAACTGGATCCAGGAATGGCGGCAATACAATCACTATCACTGGCACGGGNTTCTCTGAGGACAACACGATGGTACATAGACATTCTGTAATTGTACACTGTGCAGTGCGCAGGATAGATTGGAAACTTTTTCAGGTTAAAATTGGAGACATGCAGTGCAAGATTCAATCGATTACAAGTACTATGATTGAATGTGTGTCGGGACCGTCGGCAAAAGTTCATCTTGTCACCAATAATGGACGTCATGCTAGTAAGCTTCTAGGATTGAATATGTAGTACATTCAAATCTGAAAATGTAACGTTTCTTACCATTACTTGCTTGGCCATTTTACCAACCATCATTTCATTTAGCCTTGTGAACGTGAATTTATCCTATACCTTCATTAGGTATTTTCACAGGTAATGTGAAAAGCAGTTAACCAATGTAATTTCCTTCGATAACTATTTTGGTATGTTTTATCCGATGTTTTGTAACATGTTGTGTAGCGATAATACCCACCATAAATTATTCAGATGGTTATGTAACGATAATTATATATCTATTACGTCTGGTGCTTTGAAGAACCAGTCTTTCAATAGACCATGTCTAATATCTGAATACAGCCAAATATTTTTTATTTATCAGTTGCGTCATTCATAATTATCATAATTCTACCATTCCATTATTGAATAGAAGATATTTGTTATTTTTGCATAGCTTTGTCATGAATAATTGATTTTTAAAAATTCTTCTCAGCTCAAGGCACCGGTTACGCGTGGGATTCACTTGTCCTCCACGTAGAATCTGGTGATACGGTGACGTGGAAATGGGAATTTCAAGGTGCAGAAGGAGGCTGGGAGTGGGGTGCCCGAGTGTTCACTACGGCGACAGCCAGTAGTGATGTATATGATGAAGTCGGATTTGAGTCCAGTCCAGATAAATCGGAAAAAGGTCATTTCTTGCATTTTTTGTTACTAGTCACTATTTCAGGAAATATGCCGTGTTATTTCCTGCTCATAATGCTTATTGTGAACCCAAAAAATGTGGCCTTCAGATTTCTTGCCATTCTCATATTTTTATCTCAAGTACTTTTGAACTTGGAACACACTGCTTCATATTTTATATGATTTCTATTTCTATAATTTTCACATCAGTTAAGGCAAAGTCTTCTACTTATTTCCATGTTAACTGTGACTGGCACGTTATTCTTTTCGAAGCTCAAATATTTACTCAACATTCTTTTTTGAAATGTCATGCCATAATATACCACAGCTTGAAGTGTCTAACTACAAACAAAGCTTAAGCAAAAATACATATATATAATCTTTTTTCTTATTCCATCATCACATAATAACATATCACTCATATTATGCACATTTCTGAGGTTGGTTTCTTGATTGATTTCTTGGTTGCCGCATTTGAGAATATCGGTACTCATTGACTTCTACATTATCAGCAAATCTCTCTGTCGTTGAACCAAGGTTGCTATGTATTATGCATATTCCATGTCCAATTATGTGATGTAAAATTTCCCTAATTACATTATAAATGAAGCTTAGTGAAACCTGCGGTTTCAAACCATTCTATCTTCAGCCGACTGCGAGCTCGAATCACCACAGTTCTTGAAATCGCATATAAAACACGGGGTACACAATAATACAACCTCCCGAGTTTCTTCAAATTACGAGCCAATTCACTGCCTCAGAGCAGCAGACCATGATCAATCTGATGAGGGTGTATCGGAAATGACTCCAAACTTCCGTTTGCACTCTGGTTCTAGTGCAAACCATATTGGTGCATGCGGACCTGTATGTATGAATAATATTTAAATAATTAGGTTATTTACCTATATTTACAGGCAGTTACAGCTACACCTTTAACAATGAGGGTACTTACTTCGTCTCAAGCGGTAAAGTCGATCATCCAGATTGGGGCAGTGTGGAAATGAAACAATCGATTATAGTTGAACCATCGCTATCAAAAGCCAATACTGTGAATGTCACTGTTGGTGGATATGAGGCTGAATATAATGTTGGTAAGCATGTGATATATGTATATATGTTCTGTAGCCTTGTTATTTGGATCACCACACAGTTTGTTTCAACTGCTAGCAAGAATGTTGCTGACTCGCTACAACCGACAACCAGCGTGTGACAACTCCTTTATTGATTGATATATGTACAGGGGGAGCGGGTCGCCGGAAACGAAGTACGTGTACCCCTCTTTCAACGATACCCAGCTGCACTCCTAGCTCTGTTTCATCCGAATCTGGGAAATTTTCTGTTGTCACGGACGAATGCTATTCACCAAAGATCACTGCCGTCTCTGTCAACGAAGGATATATGGGGACTGAAATGAAAATTACTGGTAAAATTGATGTAAAACGATGTATATTGTGTCAAGGTACTGATAAGAGTCCCCCAATAAAAGACTGTACACAAACGTTAATCTTTTTCGATATTTGGAAGTTGAGTGCTCGAACAGCATGTGCAAGATATCCCTTTCTCTCTTCAGGCATATCATGAACTTGCAGAATTTAGAATCACTTAGATTTCACAAGTGTTTACGACAGTTTTGTAATGCATGAATTGCAAATACAGCATAATTTATCATGATACAGAGTTATGTCTCATTATTGTAGCAAAATTATGCTAATTCTGGGTTTTCCCATGATGGAAATGATTTTCAAATTGATTTGAAACTGGTACAAATATAGAATACAAATAGGACTTGAAATTCCTTGTTACTTCATATTTCCCAATACTCCGCTCTCTTCCTAATAAAGGCTTTAATGAATGAGTGGAGAAGTGTCATACTAAAAATTTATGCACAGGGGAGGGATTTGCCTCAAGCAATTGTGCCAACAAAGTCGTCATTGGGTCTGGCCACGCTGGCGAATACGGCTGCACTGTAACCTCGTCCACCAGTGCCGAGATAATGTGCACAATTGCTCCGGAGGAGGGTACTCCAATCTACACAGCACTTTATGTAAGCTGCTATGTACTGACTGGCAATATTTCTAGTTATGCATAGTATTATGAATTCAGCGCCATGAAGCTTCTCCTATAGCTTTAAAATTGACATAGGTACAATTTGACAACACTACATTCTGGCAAGCATGCTTGAAATCAATATTTGAATTATGTTAGGCTTGACACTCGATGAGTGTTGTGAATTTGATGTCTTGTGATATGATAACATTGACAATCTTTTCCCTTCAATTTTGCTACCAATAATATCCATCTATCTCGCTCTTTTATAGAAGTTTTCTGCTGATTAATGGATTTAAAGTGAAATTGGCAGCCACGTGGACTTTTGTTGTANTGCAGGTTGACGTCGAGGTACTGGGAATGGGAAAATCCAGTTCCTTTATTGTGAATGATTCCGGCCGGCGTTTTACACTTCTTCCGAGCATTTCATCGATCAGCCCCACCAAGGGATCGCTATCGGGTGGTACTTTGCTGACAATATCAGGTCTGTTTTTTGCATCGTGATGGGAAATCTTGGTAGTGCCACAGTGCAAAAAGAATAATGGAATATTCACCATCGTATGTGTTATTGATTTCGCAGTGTCTTTTAGTTGCATTGGCTGAACATGTCACCGAAACAAGTAACTAGACCAAACAACCGTTTGAAATGCATTGAGTAAATACCGATTCAGAGATATTCGGAAGCAATAAAAATATGAGCCAAAAAGTCAACTGTAACTTACTTCTATTACTTGGCGAATGATCCTGTATATCGGATAGAGGTTATTAACGATTATATTCGTGAGCTATATGTTTCTTGTTCATGTAATGTGCAAAATACCGCCTCATCGTGGAAACAATATATATTNCAAAAACCATGTTTATTGTCAATGATGTTACGATTGTCGATACTTAACTACTGTTTTGGATTTGAAATCTGATAATGCACAGTTATAAGTAGTTTAATGACAACACCATCCAAATAAATTATATGAGTTGAGCACCACCTACTCGAGTATTTGGAAATGGTGTAAAGCACTTCTATTCTGTGGTACCATTACTTTAAGTTATTGTCTAACCTGATTTGTGATGCCAGAGTATGTACTGGTAACCATATAGGATTGTATAAGAGTTCAGTTATATCAAATATTTCGATACAATTAAAAGATATTCGAAGAGCTTTGAGGTACAGAACTTCAATTTACAATTGAATATTNTATTCGTATTGAAATGAACCCGAATATTTTCGGCTGACACTTATCAGGGGTAATCGTCAGCAACTAGTAGAGAATCGGAAAGAATATTGTTGATTAAAAGGTAGTGTGATAGGAATAGTGTGTTAATCAAACATCCTTACAGAAAATAATAATAAAAGAACCTGTGAATGAGAGGCTTGCAGACTGAATGAAAAGTTACATAAGATAACATAAAATAGACAAGCAATGAAAATGAAGTGTCATGTCTCATATACCATTCAACTCCAGGTAGCGGATTCTCTTCGGATTTCTCAATCCTGGTGGGTTTCCTTGCCTGCAATATTGAAACCGNGGATTACTTNGAAATCAAGTGCCGCACGTCTCCATCGACAACCGCAGGAACTGTAGAAGTCACCGCTACCGTCAGGTTAGTCGTGCAGGATTGGAGCTATTTGAATTCGGCAAGTCAAATCATTCAATATCACTGAGAAAACATCTTTCTAGTGGCGCAAGTGTCATGTGTACCAGTACGTGCAACTACATGTATGACGCAAATTCGACTCCACAAATATCCAGCGTGTCTCCATCAACTGTTGTTACATCGGAAAACACAGAACTGACGTTGACAGGAACTTCTTTATCGAGTGACACCACTGTTACTATCGGTGAGTTTAATCAGATTTGGATGATATTGTGGTTTCTGATCTCGGCACAAGCAAAGGCATGTCAGTTCTATTGTCATAAAATTGTGATTTGGGCAAATAAATCTTGTATTATAACCTTTTTTCTCAACGATATTTGCGAAAATATCGTTGAGACTATTTCCTTGCGTTGTTTGATCACATATATGGATCAACATATGCTACACTTGAGGGAATGGATCGGATTACTATAATAGACTGGCTGTTCCAGTTATTGGCAGAACGAGAATTTACCCAAGACATGGCTATCGATGTAATAGGAGTCAAATAGTTTATATTGCAGCATAAATATTCTTTTCTTCCATGATTAAATGTTCTTTCAATATCATAAAATTGGAAAAATTGGTAACTACAAAAATTGTAAGGTTTTCATGAGTGAATTTGACCAATTCCTATCCTACGCGAATACTGTCATCGGTGTTATATTATAATGTAATACTGAAGAGTCAATCATTAAATGAGCTTTTCTAAAGGGAATTCNCTATCTTTCCATGTGTTCGATTTGCANCAATTTGTNTTTTCCGTCTTGTAGGNTCGGAAAGCTGTGCCGTGTCAACCTCATCTGCCACATCCTTGACTTGCACCATCGCCCAGATTCCAGCGGGTGTCTATTTTCTACAAGTTCAAGTGCCAGGCGTTGGGAATGCGCAAACTGNCCCATCCGCTACTTACATAGTCAGGTTAATGAAATGTTTTGATTTAGTAACTTGAATTGACCACACATGAAGTGTAACAAAACGCTGAAGTACGTCATTGGTATTTTGATTTGTGATATTGTGTGCAGCATGTTTAACATGTAAATTGATTAATGTTCGGGCGAATTGAATCAATAATATGCGATTGGACACTGGGAACCGACGATGTCTTGGTGATAATTGCTCACCACAAGGCTATANTGCACTTAAATTGCTACTACAACAGCCACCCACTTTCAATCCCGCGTTATAATTTATACAATTGCTGATAACATCTTATAGGGTCATTGCACTCTAAATATGATGTATTCTCAAATAGATGATAAAATCGTGAAATCGTAAATTCTTCAGAAAGCCACAGTAAAGAGGCTGTACCTAAAACAAAATTCCAACTATTCTCATTGTAAGCTAGTTGTTTGCGTAGACAAATTTCCATGGTGACGAGGCTGCGCGTCTCCGCTGCTTAACGCGTTGCGAAATTGCTGACACGAATTATTCACTTGCTCAACCCAATATGCGAAGTCCATATTCTAGTGTAGCCAAAAATTTTCCCATTCTATCTTTAATTTGAGACCACATCATATTTAAAGCGCAGTGCCCTTTCAAGAACTGTGACGTTGATTTTAATATGGTAAAAGACACAGATAGTAACTAATGGTATTAATTACAGCTCCCTTATCATCACATCGATGTCTCCAGTCAACGGCAGTAAAGAGGGAGGAACAACGATTGAGTTTACTGGGAATGGATTTACATGTCTCGATATTGAAGTGAAAGTGGGNAGCAAAGATTGCGTGATAAACACGNATGCTCTCACCAACTTCCAGGTATGGTATTGTGCCGCAACTTTGCATGATGTGTAGTGTGCAACATGTAAGTAATCTATTTCATGTCATATTTTAATGGATATTTAAAAAGATGGAATGCGTGACGGTCGCTCAGAATGCCAAATATCGTGATGTGATTGTAACATGCGGGAACGGTCAAACTTATACAGCGTTGTCAGACTTCCGTCATCATGCAGATGTCACTCCTGAAATCCACGATATCTCTCCGACTGAAGGTACCGTAATCATATGTGTGCAAGACGCAGTCAGGTCTAAGACACAAGTAAATGTTCAAATGTCTTATGCCCTTCTAGATTATGTGCTGTGCATATTTTACTGTTTGTGATTGCTTCACTAGACATTATTAGAGTCAATGCATGCAATGTATTATACAAATTACTGCCATAGATNTANANGACATTTNNTNGAAGATATATATGACATTTGGTAAATATTTATGATAATGTCATTAGGTAGATGCTTCAGATTTCTTCTGCATACATTATAGAAAGTATGCTTTGAAAAGTGTTCCATGGCGGTGGTACTGATCAAACTAACTTAAATTTGCAGGCGCGGCTGGATCATCGGTCACCATAAATGGCGCTCTCTTCGACCCAAGCAACATGAAAGTGATGATTGGTGATGTCGAGTGCTCAATCACAGCTGGAGCTGATACTCAGGTATTGAGTTAGCATAAACATATTTGAGGGAACCCAATTTATATCAATCCTTGCCAAAGTACGACCTTGCAGACTCATGTCTAAAACTGAATATCATGTAAAACCTAGCCTAACTAAGTTGTGTCCTTTAGCAAATGATGAGCATTTCCACTCAACATTACTTTCACGGGGTTTCTTATGCGTCACTATTACTGACAGCCATCTGATATGATTAGTTAATGCTCCAGAGATCTTGGGTTAGGTTCCCATCAGCGAATCCACCTGCTGTTAAGCAAAATCAGTTCACGTCTCAAGCCAGAGTAAATGGGTAAGGTTGTAACGGGACGAGTATCCGGCATAAAACTTCAGTCAAATCTTTTTGTGAACACTTGAGCAGCCTCTCCCTCTGGCAAACCCACAATTTTGAGAAGTCAAAAGACTCTCTTTCCATCTGTTTTATGCTTCATTTTCAGTGACTAACAGCCATGTCTTGGAATTATAGATGTTGTGGTGAATACTACCCTTGTTTTACCTTCCTAGATTACCTGTGTACTGCAAGAGCATGCTGGTGGGGAATATCCGGTTACTGCCAACGTCATACCCTTCGGAAATGCTGAAAGCCACGTTTACTTCAACTACTCATACACTGTCTCAAACACAAGTCCTGACCAAGGTCGGTGATGCATCAAAGCATTTATCTAGTGTATTGGGTCAATGGTTAATGGAAAAAATGTCATTATGCATTTGTGATTTGGATTCAGCCAGATAGCAGTAATGCTATATTAGTATATATGTAATGTATGTTGAACCTCTCCTGTAGTTCAAAAAAAAATTGTTGGTATTGGTTCACAGCATTATCCTATTTCATAGTTATTTACATATAATATTCCTGTGATTGTAATATTTCAAAGTCCATACGATTCCTTCCAATTTGCAGGAAGCTTTGCCGGTGGAAACCTTTTAACCTTGACTGGAACAGGATTCAGCGGCAATGCCATGGTGTATATCTGTGATAGCCTTTGTGATCATGGGAATAATACGGAAGGAACCAGTTCCAGTTATAGCGAAATTATCTGTAAAGTACCAAGTAAGAGGAATATGCTTCGGGAATTAGATTACCAGGTTACCAAGTGATATGATTAAGATTTTACCGCATATAACCTACTATACAAGACACACTGGGTTGACTAAACCAGAGCTTGGTATTTCGAAATTTGAACTTTAGTCTAATTCAATCAGAGTGTAGGAAAATAATATATAGGTATTTCCAAACAGTGCACAATGTTTAAAAATTATATCTGTTTAGTAAAGATGTTACAATTGCAGTGATGCCTGAAGACGCTTCCATCGACAAAGTTTGTGATGTCACAGTTTCCGTAAATGACCAGTCCATCGTCGTCAGCAACAGTTACACTTATGCTTCCGACCGAACCCCAAAAGTCACCACCATATCTCCCGCAAGAGGTGGAACACAAGGTGGTACCACCGTCACTATCACAGGAACTTTGTTTGACTCGAACATAAACAATGTAATCCATTTCTTTATTTTACTTTGTATTGTTCATTGCATGAGATTTGATATTCAGGTTAATGTGGAAATTGGCGGGGTAGTATGCGATTTGGTTTCGGTCACTGTCGCTGAAATACGATGCACAACCAATGCGATAGGACACAGCCTCAAAGCAGATGTATTGGTCACAATTGCGGGGAAAGGGAAAGCTTTGACTGATGTTCAGTTCTATTATATTGGTAGGTGCATTATTTTTAGATCTATCGTCGATTCTTGTAGGACGTTCTTGATGCGTGACTCCATCATCAAGCTTTATTTGATGCATATTAATTCTGACGGTATTTCTACCGAGGCAGTTGATTGAATATGATCAGTCTTGATAAAAAATATCTGAATTACTCTTATGTACAGTTTCCACTGTCTTTCATATGTGACCATTCTTTAGCTATACATGACTGCAAAATATCAAATCGGAGTGACGATTGTAATTACTTGCATACAAGCATAATCACAACTGGGATTTAGTGATATATATACATACCTCAATATTTTTGTATTTTTAATTTTATACCAAGAATTTATTCAACATAAAAATTTTCTAAAATGTACTGATATACAGAACGCATATCTTTAAAAAATCTTATCTACATATCAAAAATGGTGGCATATAGCAGTAATTAAGGTTTGATGCAATACCCATATTTCAATTTTATACTATTTGTAGTACATTAGGATATCAGTGATTCGTCGTGGTTTAGAGTATTTGCCACAAAACTAAGATTAAAAATTCTTGTGCCAGATGTCTGGTCATCTCAATACACTTGGGGCAGCAATCCTCCTCCGCAAGAAGGGGAATTCGTCGTGGTTCCAGCATCGCAGACATTGCTCATCGACGAAGACACGCCGGTCTTGAAAATGATCCTGATTCAAGGAGGGACTGTCATATTTGACGAGAAGGATATCCATCTGCAGACTGAGAATATCCTCATCACTGACGGCGGAGTGCTTCAGGTAATCCTAGAAATATCTAATTTGCCAGGGTTGCTTTTTGTGTCAGGCTTCAAGGGCGCTGCTTCCATTTCATTCATTTTTTCAAATTTCGTAATGCTTTTTAAACTGGACTGACATCAACACTGTGTAAGAAAGCTACCAGTCATTTTCAGAGGTGGTCAAAGTGGTTATTGTGAGTCACTTGTAAAGGTAATGCAAACATTTCCCGAAACTACTTTCTTATTAATGAAGTAAATAGTAGTAAGAAGTAAGTAGAGGAGTATAAGTGGACGTAGTCTAAATCATAACCACTTGGATAAGTATTGCAAGTCGACAAATCCTCTTTGTTACTGGCCACCTCTGGTCATCTGTGAACTTGTTTCAAATTACTTTAATCCCAGATTGGAACCGAAGACGCTCCCTTCGAGCACAAGGCAATTATCACGTTGCACGGACATCTCAGATCTCGCGAGCTTCCTATTTACGGTACTAAAACCATCGGTGTACGCAACGGTACTTTGGATCTTCACGGAAAGTGAGTTTTCATCGCATATTCGATAACAGATATCATTTCTCCCATTTCTATCAAGGCACGTACCAATCACATGGACCCATCTTTCCCAAACTGCAGCTGCCGGCACTGACACCATACATCTTAAACATGCTGTGACGTGGAGCGTTGGTGATGAGATTGTTCTTGCGACAACCGGTATAGTAATCTGTGTTCTTTAGCCAGTATGAAAGTGATGGTTTTACCGGTGTACTAGGTGAATTTTGTAACCTGGTTGGCATACTATTACCTTGTATTATACTGGGAAAGAGCTTCTTTCATGCTGCAATAGTATCAATATGCCAGAATTATCGCCGAACTTTCAAAATATATGGGTTTTGAACATGTGATGCAGTCTTGTTCAATAATTTTTTATGAGTATAACTTGAGGACTGTATGCTTATCGTTTTTAACTATTTTATTGGCGCTTTGATAAGGTACGTAAACCATTCTCACACCTAGTTGTTGAAATCATACTGATTTTTCACCTAGTGGTTTATGAAGAAGTTCATTATATAAATTTGCTGCATTTCCGCTATCAAGTTGCATACGTTCTGGTTATCCCATTTAGTGACGTTAAATAATTATAATTTGAAAAGAGTAGAAATTAAAGGATTGCACACCTGTTGTGGTTATTAGAAATTTGACTGACTTATTGCCAAGTGGTTTGCATTGAAGTTTGCTACCAATAATCCCTAGGTTTCTACTGGCTTTAATAAACATATCAAACCTGTACACAAAGTTCAAAATCAACCAATACATATCTCTGATACTGTTTTATTTCCAGGATTGCGTCACACACAACGTGAAAACGAGAAGCATGTCATCAAAGCAGTATCTAATGATGGTACACAGCTGACTTTGGAAAGTTCTTTGAGCTACACTCATATATCCGTCAGCGAGAGAATATCTGGTAGGATCCATTATAATCATGCAACTTCCGCTCTGAGATGGCAATCTGATTCAGGTATGGACCTGGAAACGCATGGTGAAGTCGGGCTGTTGACCAGAAATATTGTGATACGAGGATCTACTCATATGGAATGGAGTAAAGACAAGATACCGGCTTGTCCTGAAGGGTTTGATACCGGCGAGTTCAAGCAACAGACCTGCTTTCAGGTGGGTTTGTTTTCCCCTGGTTGTTTCCTCAATATAAAGAGAAATGGCTTATTTTTACAATTGGAATATCAATGGGTGTGTTCTATTAGCTCAGCTCAGGTTATTATCGTTGTTACCAATTCAAGACACCAGCACATTGGGATACAATCAAAAGATACTGAGGATAAGTACTTAATCTAGAAGTTACAGAACAAAAAATTTGATATAATATAAGAACTGATTGCATTAGCTTGAGAATATTTCATCCAGTATTTCTGTGCTTAAAGGGGAACTGAACTCTAAAAATGATGTGGTCTCAAATTGAAAGGCACAACGAAAAAAAAAAATTTTGACCTCAGCCGTTTTCTTCAGAACTCCACCGTAATGGAGCTGTAATGTATTGAAATTTCCACAGATGCATCACGCTCCAGCAGTCACGCAGAGATCGAACTTTATATAGTTGTCAGTTGTCAGCCGATGTTATGAAGGAAATAGAATAAACTAGGCCCGATTTTGATACAAATCTCCTGACTGGACATCTTCCATTGAACGCGGTATCTAAACCACCTTGACGTGTACGACATATTTTCTTCATAACATCGGCTGACAACTATATAAAGTTCGATCTCTGCGTGACTGCTGGAGCGTGATGCATCTGTGGAAATTTCAATACATTACAGCTCCATTACGGTGGCGTTCTGAAGAAAACGGCTGCTGCCAAAATTTTTCTTTCGTTTTGCCCTTCAATTCGAGACCACATCCTTTTTAGATTGCAGTGCCCCTCTAAGGCAATCTCATGACCTATCACATATCAACATAGGGACGATTTGGCGAAGAAGAAGGCTCAGATCAATTCGGAGCTCAAATCATGATCCACCATAGAGCTCCGGGACTTGATATTGCGAGGGCTAGAATCGAGTATGTGGAATTGACAAACATGGGGCAGGCGTTCCGTCTTGGAAGATATCCGATCCACTTTCATCTTTTGGGCGATGTCAACTTTAACAACTACGTTCGGGGATGCGCCATTCACAAGAGTTTCAACAGGTGAAATTTCTATTCTATTTTCTTCTGTGTTATCATTAAAACTAAGCATCACAATATATCACATAATGTGAATACATGATTAGTGTAATGATGACTGAATCGGCTCTATGTTCACAAGTTGGTTATGGAATCAACAATTGCTGCGTAAAGGCATTTAATGTTGTTCTTTCTCTTTGCAGAGCAATCACCATCCACAACACTCACCATCTTCTGATTGAACACAACGTCGTTTACGACATTATGGGCGGAGCGGTCTTTATCGAAGACGGCATTGAGCACGGAAACAAGATCGAATATAATCTCGTTGTGTTTTGCAAGCAGAGTACATCGT
>ATSW01007867.1:0-11003 GCA_000444245.1 Botryllus schlosseri | reverse complement strand
CCCCCCAGCGCGGGCATTGGCAATGGACACATACACAAAGCCTCGGTCAAGGTCATTCTTTAGTAGCACACTTCGTGGAGTTGCGTGTTGGCCGAAACTGCATATATCTTTTGGTGTGTCGTGGCGCGGTAATGACCGACACCGAAATGTATTCTATATTCTTATAAATTATGCATGCTTTTTTAGCGGAGAAGTATGCATTTCAAAATCAAGCTATCTAAAGCAATGGTTCTAAAACTTTTTTCGACACGCCCTCCTTTATGACAAACAAAAATAAAAAACAATGAAAAGAGCAATCAGTATGCTAGCAATCCCAACGGATATAGTTGGATGGCATTGAAGGCAGTGGCTGTGGATGAGAGAATTTCTAAATACGAAATATAGACAATATACGAAGCAATCACCATGAAATGCGAGTAAATAGCGCACAGCGCGAAATTTTCTAAAGTCAACTGCGGCTTCGCGCCTCCCTTCAGAGGCATTTCACGCCCCCGGTTTAGGAATCACTGATCTAGAGACAATAAATCACGAAGCTCGAAGAAAATTTTCAAGTTAATCGAATCTCTCGAAAATATTCCATAATTTATGTTGATTTACGACATACTTTTTTAGTCCCCTTCGAGCTCGCTGCCAACCCTACTGGGGAGTTTGGGATGCGGCAGTAACGGGTCTGGCAAGAGCGTAAATTGCCGGTTGCAGTAATTCGTCCCCTATAAAGTTGGACAATGGGTACATTATGACATAACGAGCAAATGAAGTATCATTTATAAAGAAAGCTGTTTTCTCATTAGGCCTTTACATCGCAATCCTTATATTGTCTTCCAATATAGCTTCTAAGAGTAGTTCTAAGAAGCAAAATACATGTAATCGTGAGTAATCGTGATTACTTTTCCAATGTAATCGTAATCGTAATCGACTACATCCTGATTTTGCTGTAATCGTAATCGTAATCGCGTGATTCCGAAGAAATCGTAATCGCAATCGATTACATTCATGATGTAATCACCCCATGTCTGATATGGAGTCATTGCCACGCAGGAGATGTGTGACGGCCGGAAGAACTGTCCTGACGCTTCGGACGAGTGCGGGAGCATGTGCAAGCAGTTTTTCACTTGCTCCACTTCAAAGACGTGCCTTGCTCTTGATCAATTTTGTGATGGCGTGAGGGACTGCGAAGATGCGTCTGACGAAACTTACGTTACGGCTGGCAGCGACGACAAAAGGTACACGAGTGTGGTTATATGGGATAGGAAGAGACATGATGGAGGGAGAGAGAGAGAGAGATTTTCATCAGGGATATCTCTGACAGAAATACACAACAAACTGGCGGCAACAATGATGAAACTGAAGAAAATGACTATTGTAGTCGAAAAACACTATTGTTTGTTTTCGATATTCGACTATACATTGGTCATTTACTTACCGATATCCTTCACTATCTTCATTTGTCATAAATGTGTGATATCGGACAGCGGGTTGGATACTACAGTTTCAAACATGTTCGGATGCCACATTATAACTGTAGCGACCCCGCTACGGCGTATTCCAGTAGCAATAACGGGAACGCGGGTGTGTTACTGGGCTCGGGACCTCGTTTCTTTGCGACTGCCGCCTGCTCAAATGAAACTTACAATCACGGCACAACCGACAACACCACAAGTCTATGCGGTTATAANATTATTTTAATACGACACAAGAAACTCATAACAGCGATACTCACGGACACATAACGGAACCCCAACGATCAATAAACTCCTATACCAGGGGCAGGCAACTTCTCCATTTATCGGGCCGGGTAAAGGAAAATTAATTACTTGGCGGGCCGGATTGCTGAATCGATACATTATTCGCCCATTTATCCACATGTACAAGGTGTAAATCGTATTTAATGAATGTATTTTAACGACAGCAATGTCACTTCAAAGTCATTTCTCGCCGATAATGACGAAGACAATGTGGATTTGAGAACAGCATTGTCATACAGACGCCGCCATGTCTGCTTCTCTCTGATCAATCAACACAAGGTGCAATCACTAATTAAGATTTTAAGGCTTTCGATAAGCCCGGTACCCCAAATTTACCAAGATATCAATTCAATAGGGCTGAGTAGGTGACGAGATAGCGTCGTTGTTCAACTGTGTGGCCTATTTTATTTCGATATTCAATTCATGCGGACAGCGGCATCTACGACATTTGAAAAGTGGCCCGCGACCCGTTTTTGAGTTGGCGACCCCTGGCATAAGCGATGTCTTACAATAGCCTAGAAGGGTGCCGTGCTACAAGTCGGCGGCTACGAAATCAAAAATAAGAAATATCGGCCTTGTGTAGTCGACAGACACCATGATTACCACAATTCATATTAAGGTCGAGTACATCCTAAATGCCGATAATGCAAGTCTTCCCGCTTCGACGAACTTACGCGTATGCTCCACTCTCGCACCCTGCGCAGTGCGCATAGATGTATATAATAACATACGGCCACTAAAATTTGACGTAGTAAGCAGGTAGCGGGGAATGTCGGAAGACTGTAGCTGCGGGCCACAATATCATATAAGATGGAAAACTGTCCGCGGGCCGGACTAAATGTCTTCGCGGGCCGTATGTTGCACGCCCCTGTCCTATACGATACCTGCACACTGCACAGCAAACTGCAACGAAACTCCACGTCAACCCCACGCACTCATACCCATCAGCTTATACCTAGCCCAGCAGCAGTCTTGCCATCTACAAGCGAGTACGAACTACCGACGGGGCAATATCACTTCCTAGGTGCTCGCGTAGCACCGTCAGTGACTAGGCCGTGCCCCAGCCTACTATCCGCGCAGAGACTCCGGCCGCTACATCCAACTCAAGCCTGCAAATACAAGACCAACTACCTACTACTCCACGCCCTAACTGCCTTAAACCACCACTACTTCACGCTGCTGCTACCAACTACTAATACTTCACGCTACCAAACACAAAGACAAACTCACTCGCATCCATCTTCAGCCACGCTCACAGTAACTCCCCCACTCAACTAAATCAACACGAGGTCCCCAGCCATACCACGCGCAACAATATTCTAAACGGCAAATACAGAACATTCTTTAAACCTCGGGTTTCCACATAACCATCCTACGCTGAAATGCCCATTTGTATTTATCATGCGTTTTCTTTTCTTTATGGCGAGGGAGTATACCCAATAACCCAGATATTTGGCAACAATCAATCGCGCATAGTGCGCAAATTTTCTGCAAAAGTTGCATAAATTTCCATAAAGTCTATAATTTATGTTAATTTACGCAATAATACTGGCCCCCTTCCAATTGGGGGGTTGGGGTGCGGCAGTTACGGTCCTGACTAGGCTACAGTGGTAATTTACACCAGGCCAACATTCTCTATATTGATTCCGTAGCTGCCGACTTTTAGCACGGTCCACTTCTAGGTTTTTAAGACACCCCTTACATGGATAGGATTGCGGGAAGGAGCCTCTAGATCAATCTCCAGCACTTATGCGGGGATTCTGGAGTCGACCAAGACGGATTGGAACCTGCAACTCATTGATTTTGCAGCTGTGGAACGCGTCTATGCAGTTAATTCTCTGGTCTTCCTCGCAACACATGCGCAACGGGGTCAACGACGCATCACGAATAAAACAAATGGAGCATATAAATATATCAACCTATATCATCATGCCCGCAGATTGGATCCACTAATTTAGCAATATATACGACTGTATTCAATCTGATTCTTCTCGTATTTTTGCTGCTTACGTTGTTACCGAATAAGGATGTTGCCATAGTAGACTCCCCATTTTCCGTAACAGTATATATGTATGATATGTATGTAGAGGATTGATAATGAAGCATCCCAGCGAAAAACAAGGGTATGAATATGGAGGTAACATTTTGGCATCATTTGACTGATCCGGCCTGCAAACGATAAAAAAGGTGGGAAACCTGCCCGCGACCCTAATTGAGCTTGGCATCACGGTGTACAATGTATCTACGTGTTGTGGTTGTAAAACGATGTGCGGAGGAGCCTCGCCATCTCATCCGCGTAAGCCAGTGGTTCCCAATCTTTTCCACCCACGTACCATTTCGAGGTTTTATGCAGTGCTCGCGTACCACCTACATAAGTTACGCGCGTCAAAGGCGGTCAAAAATATTTCCACCGCGTTAAGCTGCGCAAGGCAGTGAAACAGAAAATAAACGGCCGTTGTAAGGCGCAGTATATGATTTCTGTAGTGGATCCATTTGGAATTCTTGTGGTCAAATATATTAAAACGGAATTTGGCCAATTCACCCAATACTTTACGACTAGATCTATTCTACCCACGACGACGACGTTACACGTTACCACGACGACGACGGCTTCAAAAAAACTTAAAATCAACCCCACCGGAACTAATAACTCTCTTCGGTCGAAAAAAAAAATCTCCCCGCGTACCACCTGGAAGACCTTCGCGTACCATTATAGTGTACCACAGGTTGGGGACCACTGTCGTAAGCGGTTTGTTACAAATAGCCAAGAAGTGGGCAATGCGACAAGTCGGCGGACACGGAATGAAAAACGCAGAATATCGGTCTAGTGTAAATGACCATTGTAGTCGACAAACATCATGAATAGCCCAATTTTTCGGATTTCCAGCCCATTTCAGTTATCATCGCCTAGTTGCCGATCTCGCCTGTTGCTTGTCTTTCTTAGTTGTGAATCTGATATGATGCAATAATACCAACGTGAAATCGTTGCAAAGCTGAACTAATTCGTACATCATGTATTTACAGTGGCTTTAGCTATGCCAACGGACAGAACATTGTAGACTAAATAAAATTAAAAACCGTGGAACTCTTCGCGTTCCACTTAAAAGGCTCTCTCACTATATAGTTAGTGGTACGCTACCACAGTTAGACTTTAACATTCACTATTCGAAATTGATAACATCCCAATGCAGACATTCAAAACATGTTTCGTGTCCAGCTTTTCCTGTCGTAACCCATGGAATATCAGCAATGAAGGGGAACCCAAAAATTGCCGTCTGCCATCCAATCTGCTCTGCGACGGGATCAATCATTGCGGCGATCATTCCGACGAATGCCTCGAGCATTGCGGCAACGATACGAAATTCATTTGTGCAAATGGAAGGTATACATAATAGATGGTTATAACGCGTCGCTTGAAACTGATTAGTGTCGTGTGTATATGTACATTTCACTCAGATGCATCGCTGCGAGACATCGATGTGACGGTTTTGACGACTGCGGTGATGGGACGGATGAGTGCGTCGAATGTCAGTCTATTTTTCAATGCAACAATGGTATCGTGACTTATTTCTTGATGTGAACGAATGTCGTCATTCTAAAAAAATGGTTCACGAATCTATTGGCACAACTCTCTTTCTAATCGAGTTTACATTACGTAAGGCACATAGCATATATTGCCCAGGAATCATGACTGCTCAATGCTCATGGGAGTATACGCTATGTATAGCGAGCTCGGAGTAATACTAAACATACCGCATACGCGCCGGATATCAATGTTACAACTCGTTTCTAAAAATACGGAGAGAGAGAGAGAGATATGATATTCTTTCTCGCCTGCACCATTGAGATGCTTTGGCGACGGAGTCGCGATACGGCCCCATGAGGTCATCTAGTCTGCGCCCCCGTTTTTTTTTTCTCCTCCATGCCATCCGTGATTGCTGAGCGCCTAGCAGGATAGCTGCGGATACCATTTTTCTAGTCTTTGGTATGACCCGGCCGGGGATCGAACCCACGACCTACCGCTTGAGAAGCCGGACGCATAACCATTACACTATCTCGCTCGGACCCAAATCGATTCCTTATAATTCACAAGATAGGAATCGTGCTGATTCATCTCCTTGGTCAAAATTGGGTGACCAACAGAACAAATACAAAATGCCAATTTTATTGGCTGCCAACGAACAATCTACCTAAAAATGTCACAACTTGCAAAATTCTGTTAACTCTGTTTCGGTATTACTATGGACTCCCACAACGGACTGTTCTTTGTACAGAAATCGACATATCTACGATATACAATTATACAGTCTTCATACTGTTCCTATATAATTAAACTCTGGCCCGCCATGGCTATCGAAGAACGTTCTCTCATCGTTCGTGTATAATTATTTCGTGCTGCACCACTATAAAGAAAATAATAAGAAATACTATTATACCTATGGCCTCTCACTTTATACAACCGGCCGGTAAACTTGCGTTCGTGTCGCCGATGCTATTGGGGCATGTTTTAAGTATTAATTAAGACAGCGTCTTGTCTCTATTCAAAATAGCGGAAGTTGGCGATCTATGATTTGCACGGAATGAGTGAATTATTTAGAGACCTATTCCCATATTCGAATGGAGAATTGTTCTAAACCTAACTCTCATATACAAATATTTTGTGATGCTGATTTGATTCGTAGTGTCTGTCTGGAAATAAGGATCTGTTGTGATTCCAATTAAGCTTGTAGTTCTAACGTAAAACATTTTGATTCAATCCAAATGTCTTGTATTATAATCAAACAGGCTAGTTTACAAAGACGCACAGCTTGATAAGACTCAAAATAGCAAGTTACAATCGAAATGATCAGTTAAGGCGTGAGATTCATGCGCCCATCTTTTTACTGTATTCAATTAACTCCTGTCTTTATATTCGAAATTTTATTGATATGATTATTTTGTGAACATCATTGCAACAATGTTTTGGCAGTAAACAGGGATATATATAACTTTCTCTATATACATAACAATTCCTGTATACCCCTGGTAGCAAGCAATCAAATTTTCTTTGTAAATAATTCACACCGCAAGAACCGTTATGAGAAAATCAGTTTTGGGATTCGTCGGGAGTGCTATATAACATGACTAACATACTCACTCACAGGGATATAGAGATCACATAGAGCACTGATTACCGACCTTTTTGTCTTCGCGGACCCCTTTTGGACCGTCAAGAACCCCCGCGGACCTCCAAGTTTTAGTTCAAATTTACCTCAATTGTTGTGCAACCGTCTTCTGTGTTTTGCCAATATTACCTATAGGGTAGTGACAAACAGAAACAAAATCACTATTCTTGAAAATATCATCACACTAGCGAACTCTGCAGCTGCATTTCTTGAAATACGTGGTCGTGTCTTGAACTTTCGCGTCTTCGATTTGATATTAAGGAGTGCCGAAAATTTATTTTCACAAAAATGGGGGGTAGCGAATGGTATAATAACTGGCAACGCTTCTGACGACCCCTTGGTTATGATCACAACTTATATGCCGCCAAAATTGAGACACATATTTTTATTGAACATATATAACGTCCCTCATATAGCCATTTCTATCTAGCTGCTCATCTCGAAATTTTTCTGAAATAGTGGTTATGCATATATCACAGGAAAAAATAGATTTATGAAAACCTTTGAAGTCACGTTTATTGACCTTACTATTCCTACTTTTTTTCTACAAACCTCACCAAAACATTTCTAAATAGCAATATGTTTGTATCAGTAGGCCATTGGCAATTGGCAATTACAATGAGTTTGCACAGTATGATATTTCATCTTAGACGGTCATTCTATTGATGTGAGTCATGAAGTCGTTGATGTAAAGGAGCGAAACTGCCTCGTATTTTCTCAATTTTGAAAATAAAATAAAAATAAGGTTATCGATCATTTTGTAATTTAAGAGGCTTCGCGGACCCCCTGGAAATGCTTCGCGGACCCCTAGTTGAGAACCAATGACATAGAGCGTATCATCCGCCCTGTTATTTATCTTGTAATTTTGTGTGGCAGTGCTACCAGTATATACCTTTCTTCGGTAGGACAATGCGTACCCCTGGAATACTTCTGTGACGGGGTAATTCATTGCGTTGACGGAAGCGACGAGTTACAACAAACTCAACTCGAAATTTACACTTCTGCGACACAAGATCGTGTGACTTGCGATAATTTGAAAAATACGGGGAACTTAACATGCGTACTTCCACAAAGGTAACGTAATAATCGGTGTTGTTCTAGGACAGGGCAAATCGAGTACTTGAGTGACTTTATCCTGAATTGACTATTATGCTTCGAGTCTTCTATCAGTCATTATGACGTCACAACTGCATGAATTACGTTGAATTTTCAAATATGTAGCCTGTACTCGAACTATTGTGCCCAGCGCTATAGTTGCTACCTCCGTTTGTTCGAATGCATAAATGTACCTCAACAGCCCACTGATTCCCTCCTCGATTCTATAGATCATATAGTTAGATTATTGCACAAAGACAGGCGTAAAAAGTTGCTCTTTCGATAATTGAAACCTGTCCCATGCTGCGTAACTGCTAAGGGCGTCGCTGGTGTCAGCTTTAAATTATTTGGATTTGACAAATCGTTCAGACGTTTTTCACCACCTATCTCAACCGAATGTCAACGATGGGTGGATTAAATCCTATATTTACAACTTCTAAATGACGGATAAATCGCAAGCCACGGGAAGTCGTAGATTTAGACGTAAAGGCTAAATTGAGATTTACTATTTGTCGACACAATAGACTTAATCAGGGGCAGGGTCGAAGTAGATATGGATCGGTTTGATCTGTACGCCGTAACGGTGTGAACGAATATGTACTTGGTTATCGATCCATATTTCAATTTGCATTCAGCAGATACCGACAAATAAGAAAATCATAAAATCGCTGTGCGACCTGGTGATTTTATCACGCTCACACTACTGTTACGCGGTAGGTGTACGGTATACGTTTGACATGGCTCGTGCAGAAAAGATATCAACGTGGTTGTGTTAGTCGATATGCGTTGGGAATTCGGGTATTCTCTGATATATTTCATTGAAAAATTAATAAATAATTCATCGCCGCGTGAACCGGACATATATATATTAACCCAGCTGATGTCCAGTAATTCCTGAACACTACAGGTAGCAATGGCAACGTTCAACGTCAGACTTACAATGCCGTGTTGCATCAGGGAGAACGCTAATCATGTGATTAAAACTGCTAATAACGACGCATAAAGTTGGATACGCGCGATGATTACTCGCGGTGTCCCAAGTTTTCAAGTGGTGTTATCTATCGAATCATAATTCGCGGTTTTGGCTGTCAATTTACAATTTGTTGAACGAAATGTCAAGCTGTTGGTCACGATACTGCGACTATAATAGATAGAATCGTAAATGTTTGCATTGTCGGTGAAGTTTTCATTTGACATTTACAGCTTTTAGCCTGCTTTATCGGCGTATCGTTGTAGACGGCCCATTATCTGCTCATTGTGAGTCATAAACGGCCAAATGAGATAAATAGGCTCACGTGGTGTTATACTGAACGTATCGCAATATCTTCACTGAAGCAAGACTGCGTGGGCATTGGTTCTTATATATCAAGAAGCGCAAGATGAAAAATTGTGATGTAGACAACATTTTCAGGATGAAGCATCACGCTGTGTCATCAGCCGTGTACGCACAACTTCATTGTTGCCACATGCCAGCCACAACTGCTGCTGCTGTTGAACGTTCTTTCTCCTTTCTAGGCAAGCTACTTAGTAAGGACAGACACTTTCTACTCGAGTATGTAGGAAAGTATCTTTCGTTGTACTACAACAAATTTGAATTGTTTCTACCATAATGCCTGATGTAACTACTAGAATTGTGGCGAGATAGCGTATAGTGGTATGATCTACAGCTGCTACAACAATGGATTGCGGGTTCGAGTCCGACCGCGGTCGACTCTATAATTCCTGCCCAAGTGTTGGGTTTTTTTCTAGTCTCCTCCTCGCCACTTGATTCGCGTAAGCGATTTCTTATGAAAAGCCTAGAAGTGGGCCGTGCTACAAGTCGGTAAATACGGAATCAAAAATAAAGTATATCGGCCTGCTGTAAAATGACCAATGTAGCCGAAACACCATGAATATCAAATACACAAACAAACAAACTACTAGAATTCTTCATAGGTCCAGATTTCGTTAACGTAAAGTTTTTCATGTAAAAATATGTCAGTTTTCAAGTCAAATAAGTTTTTTCAGGTCAAACTACTTCCTAAGGACAGGCAGTTTCAACCAGAAATGAAGATAAGTAGTACAATTCTATCAATATGTGGGAAAACACCTAATTCACATACATGAGGTCAAAATTTGGTCAAAATTAATATTTTTAAGGTCAAAATAATGTCAAAATTTAGATTTTTAGGTAAAAATCGTACTTATTTAGGTCAAAATGATTCGCCCTGGCAATGATTAATGTACAGCAAAGAAACGGATTTTGGAAGATTGATATAGATATCGCTCTGCAATGGTGCGTACGTAATTCTTTGATTGTCTGCTGTTTAGTGAAGCCATTACCTTGGAAGCAATCGTAGGCAGTTTGTATAGATAACTATTATCTATATCTATACTTTATAGTTTTGACGGTTTGTTAAATCATGAGATTAAAACAAACTTTATGTGCTGCGATCAACCGGTTTCCTTAATCCTGGGTTGTTAAATCCCAATGAACACGATAATCGACTTGATCGATTATCCAACTGTAGGATCTCCGCCCTAAATCGCTAGGCTTCGAGTCGAATCGAGTAATAAAGTATCACTTCTTATGACGTCATAAGATATGAAAGATGTGGATATTTCAAATATGTACCTTTTATCCACAAAGAATATAATGCCAAGTGGTACATCATGTAAAAGTGATTAGTAGCTTTATTATGCATGTTTCGTGTTCTGGTATACGGCCAATAGAGGTTTCGAGACTTCCACAGTGGAAAATAGTATCGAAACTATAATTTTCGTTGATAAATTAACTCTTAGTGGCACGGAACGTATGATTTCACGATTCGGAAAAATCATACTTTACTAATCCACTCAGATCATTAGAATTAACACTCGAATCATCGTGTCCACTGTCCACTGTCCAACCTTACACGTGACACTTGATGGCGCTATTTGTACACTTGCAAGCATTAATGAGTTATCATGACGGCGTATAAACACTTGCGACTTGGAGAGATCAGATAGTCGCGGAAGG
>ATSW01007866.1:0-17487 GCA_000444245.1 Botryllus schlosseri | reverse complement strand
CTACCCACATTCGGACCGACTTTCGTTAACATCTACGGTTCGCCGCGCGAATTTTCCGAATTCGGGGACAACCTCGAGCCGATGAATCTCGGCAAGGTAAGCCGAGACTCCCAGGAAACCCGGCTCGTGAACAACTCCATTTTCACGCCGTTACAGGCTAACGGTTGCGCGTATCGCGGGAGAATGATGATTGAAATCGTGACTAAAATCGAGGAGGAAGGTGTCGAGAATCCGCTACCGTCGCAGCCCATTGATGACGAAATAATTGCCGCTTCGAAGGTGCGCATTTGAGATAGTTTCGTTACAGTACAGTACACCTAGCTACAATATTAGCGAAGAGAACATATGTATTCACACCTGAAAGGTGGTACACGCCAACACAACCAACCCAACTCAGAATTATGTTGCGGGTAGAAATCCTACGTGCGTACGTGCATACCTTCCTACGTCCTTACGTGTAGGCATCATTTGTTTTGAAATGTTTTGTTTGAATTATACCGTGGTGTAAGATTGACGTAAGTTCTTATAGCTGAGCAATGTGAAAGAAGCGTAATATTTAGTACTATAGCCGGCGCAGAAATTTAATATAACTGGTCTTAATCGAAAGCTAGTGTCGCGCTGATTCCCGAAATACAAATTAACATCTTGCGGGGGCAATGTATCCACCCCGAAACTGCCCTCAAAGTCTGAAAAACGGCATTCTTCCAAGAATGGTTGCGTGGCAACACAATGAACATGACCATTGACCAACGGCCAATTTCATTAGGCGGCTGTTCGGGACAGTGCCGACTTTCAGAGTTTGAGGGCTATTTTGAGATGGTTTCGTGACCCTGACAATTTAATTTGTATTTTGGGTATCAATGCGACGCTATCTTTGGATTAAGACCAGTGATATAAAATTTCAGCGCACGGGTCGCCAGCTGGACCACTAATTACGCAACTTTTCGATTGCTCAGTCTGGTAATTAGGATCTGGATCAGCTATACCAGCTATTCCAACTGACCAAACCAACAAGCAAGGTAGACCACCTGACAAGGTTGGTGTAATATGCGAATTCAATGTTCATTAAATTACAGCTACAGTTACACATACAATTACATTCCAAAGTCTACAATTACAATTTCTTCAAGCTCCGAAATTGCAAGTGTTTTCCAATATTTCGACTTTATGAATTCCTACTAACTGCAGTTAGAGGGGATATAATATAATTATCATTATAAATTAGAATCAGTAACAATTACTGTTACTCCAAATCTGCTGCCCGTATTGGTGTGCCACTTGATGACTAAGACAAGGTTGGATAAATACCCGTTATCAAGTATGATTATATTACAGTTACTAATGCAATTAAATTACCATTACATTGCAAAGTATACAAACACGATTGCTTCAAGACCCTAAATTACAATTACTTTCTAGTTTTTCGACCTCATTAAAATGTCTTCACTCATTTTAACTAATTTCAATCGCAGCGGCGGAAATATAATTATCACAACAAAATAGAAACAATAATCACAATTACAAAACTACAGCAACTCCGCCACCTGTTTTGTATGTTACTTTATTACTGAAAGAGTATTGCTGCAGCAACATTCGTTTATCTTGATTGCACGACGGTTACAGAAATACCTTCGTCGTCGGAGGTTCCGTCTCATCGTCGCGTTCCAAGAAGCGAGCATGATCGAAAAAGCGGACGAACCGATCGAATTCGAAGTTTCGATCGGAAATTACGGGAACAAATTCGACAACGAAACTCAGGCGATCTCGTCGACCACGGAACCGGCCCAGGCCATTTTCGGAGGCAAGTACTCACTACACACATATAGAGAAGGTCATAAAATAACGGCTTGGTACTTCGAAGGAACCTACTACTACTACATTCCGTGGGGGTCTAAGAAGCCTGTGGTGTGCGTGACTTCGCAGTGGGAAGATGTGGGATTCCGCTACCACGCGCTCAATGTGCTTATGCATATCTTATCGAATGTGGTGAGTGTTCTGTTGCTATTCTTGGCAGCATATTAGTTCGATTTTTCTTTTGAGCACTAAATAAGTTCCTCGTGGTACTGAATTTGAATATTGCAACGAACAACACATTCATATTTCAATTTATTCAACTGACGCTTATTGGGAGCAGCAGTTGTACATACGATACGGCGTATGTTACATTGTCAAAATTTTGAAGATTGCATTGACATCTAGACAGCAAAAAGCTTTCAAAAGAGGTGCAAAATTACAGTTTCACTGCGACACCACGAGCAGCATCCTTTCATCGTGGTAAATCAAAACATATTAGCGCCACCCAAAGTTCAAATCGCTGTTAGCATCCATGGCTCGCAAGACCTGACGCTCGAATCGCAATGCTACTCATTACAATTTGAAGGGCTATGCTATATGTCGACTCAATGTAATCTTTTAGCATGTTCGAAACAGGTATAACGCGGTTGGTTGCTGTAAATTCTCAGGCACGAAATGAAGGCGATCCGCACAAAACGGTAATGGTATAGTCGAGGTGGTCTTTGGTCTTTGACTTTCGTAGAGTTGGCCAGGCCTACATAGAACACAGTACCTCCGATTCATTCCAAACTTTGAATACAGACGCATTGAAGTCTTCCTGCATACCGGCAAATGCATACCTTGTCAGTTTAGTTATACACTCTTTACTCATCGTGGCTATACCTATTTTCGGCTATATGAAATATATCCACTGATTCTGTGTTCAGGAAAATGCCATTGCCCGGATCAAGAAAATGATGGCCGATTCGTGCGATGAAGTTGAAATTGCCTCTGAGATTGTCGAAGTCCTCAATGAACTGCTTCTGGCTTGCAAGTGAGATCATGTTGTATTTGACAAATGGTGTATGCTGCATACCGCTTCGTTAGTGAGAAAACGCTTTCGTCGCGAAATATAAGATTTTGAATGACAGGTTCAGTATCTCAACTACGGTTTTGGGGCATTGAAGGCAATATGATCACATATTATAAGCATGCCAAAGCTTGCATGGTTACGGCATGCGCGGCAGCGCACTAGTTCTATTTATAAACGCCTCTAACCCGGAATATATTGTATCAAAGAATATTAATTCGCGATACGAATGAAGTAAAAGGAATCAAACGTGATATGAATTACCATGCCTGAATATGGATTTCTCCATTCCCGAGCGGGTATAAACTGTTGCATGTTCAACAGTGTTTACTGCTAGGGCTTACGTTCCATAAGAACCAACGCACACTTGCTATCGATTCGTGGCACGAATATGGAATAAGCGTGGGGCGGATGTTTTGAAACAAACTGTTTCCTATTTTGCTATTTTATCGAATGGCATGATCAATCAATTTGACAGCCTAATAAAATTTTCGTGATTTCTCTTTTTATGAATTTGTTTCCGACAACAAAACAAATTAGGCTTGGTCTACCGTGTGCAAGTCGCGTGCCGTAGAACAACGAGCATGAGATTATTGCTAAAATCATCTGCTCATTTGATNTACCACNGATGGAGAAGTAGAACTATAGTACTACATACGATACGGGATAAGGTTCGAAACCACTAATAGAATTNAAGAGCTTCTTGGAGGTACANAACTTCNATATACAATTGNATAGTATATTCAATGACTAANAGAATTGAATAATACGAGACGTCTCACCTGAAATACAAGATTTAGCACTGTTTGAAGGCCCAGACTGGATAAATTACCGCGTATAAATAGCGGTACTTGAATGCTGGGGTACAGAGTTATTGATATGGTGGCCTATGTCAAGAACCAGTACTCTATGACCGACAAGATAGCGTAATNGNAAAACGTCTGGCTTCTTGATCGGTAGGTCGTGGGNTCCCCGGNTGGGTCAGANCAAAGTCCTGATTGGTANCACTGGTATCCATGGCTTCCNCGCTTGGTGGGATAGCANGANGGAGTGGTGGTGCAAGATTTANAAAAGCCTTCCTTGTCCAGCNGCATATGTANATNATGAACTCGTGGTTGGTGTGCATATGCATAGATNGTGTGTGTGTGTGTGTGTGTGTGTGTGTGTGTGTGTGTGTGTGTGTGTGTCAGTCATCATGAGTCGGTGTATATGCCGCAAAACATCAAGTAAAAAAGTATACATAGTACTTTGTTTTCCTATGGCGGAAATCTGCTGAATGCATTTACGACCCATGGATTTTCAGTGTATTGTACCCTACATCAGTGGTTCCCAACCTTCTTCGACTAATCGCCCCCTTATCAAGCTCGTCACAAATTTTCGCCCCCCAATATTTACGGATACGAAAAAGAGGACATACGGGACATTTTTTCAATCAACTCTGATCGCTAGTGAATTGACTAAAAAAGGTCATTTATCCGAGTAGGTGCTCGGAGAACCGGTTTCCGCGTCTACTTCCCGTTAGGTTGACCGTGTCTAGTCAACTCTCGGGTCATTTGCAGAATAAGCAGTCTTCACGTGCATTTTCCCATGATTTCGCTCCGTGAATTTGTCTGCAATTGCATGCTGGCATAATGTTTCCTCACATGCCAAAAACTTCGACCTGCACGAGTGTTGTGGTCTATGACAGATGCTTTCTGTTTATGGAGTGTAAAAGAAATTTCGATCGACGCATTCATTTTTCTGTGTAACATTCAACACGAACAAAGCTACAATAATTTTAATGTGAAGTGTAGGGCTTGTACTAGGCTATATAACGGCACATATATTTTATTCAATACTTTATCCTTGGAGGGACTTTTTCCAATTCAAATACATAATTTGTACATTCGAGGACAATGACACAATAGCTAGATCAAGCAACATAGTTGGAATAACTAGTCATGCAACAACAGATACACGTCTACACACAGAAACGCAGTATTTAATATTTAACTGTGATGTTTTATCGCTATAATGAGCTATTTGAAAGTCAAAATCTCGATGTACGGACAATGTGTATATATCCTCAAATTTGTAAGTTTGTGCTCACATCGAAACGTGGTTTCATGTCAAAATTTGATGTATTTTTCATTCCATTTTCTCGACGGTTACGACCAAACATTCTTTTTTGGCTAGCTGAGTAACAAGAATAGTTGGAACATTCAAGTTTTTAAGCGTATGTCTCATAGATTCCCAGGTCGTGTTCCTTCCGACCAACCGGGCTGGGACCGATGATACGTTCCAGCAACAAATTTTGAACTTTCATAAATATTTTTTCGATTGGTGGATATTCATGTATATATATCCGGTAGGTAGAGCTTGCATCAAAGTGTGGAACCAGCAAAAGATTTGCTTTTATCGGCTGAAGATTTGGGGGCCAGAGATAATTTTGCAATTCTTGATCCATCGGTACGACATCTCCCCTCTATCTCACGTTCTAGCATTTTCGCCCCCAGTCGTCCCTTTGTTTCTGAAAAGCGCCCCCTGGGGGAGATATCGCCCACGTTCGGAGCCGCTGCTCTACATGAAGTTTAGGGGCAAGCCTTCAGAAAACAATATGTGGCATTCATCCTGCACTCGTGATTTTCAGCAAGGGAATTCCAGACCCTCGTGGCCGCGCCGTGTCCAATTCCTTGGATTATCGGCTTTATAGCCAACGCGTGCAGCAATTGGCTTCTATCCGCACAGAGGCGGCCGAACTCCGGCAAACATGCACGGACGCGAGCGAGGCCGTGGCCGCGCTGGAAGATTACGTTGAGCGGTTACGAGACTTGGCTAACGAGGTAGAGATTTTCGGCACTGGGCACTGTGGACAGTCTTTGCAGTCATTCCGTAACTTGCTGTCATTTGTCATTTAGCCGCAGTCCAGCATGCCTGATATCATTATCTGGATGCTGTCCGATAATAAAAGAGTAGCGTATGCCAGGTAAGCCTGGATATAATTTCTTATTTTAGCTGTTCTAGGTAGAAAACTTTAATACCCCAACCAACAATGTATTCCTTTTGGCTTATTAGCCCAACTCGAAGCTTTTCGCCTGACTCTCATCTAGTGTTAATGTCACTACATGCCGTTAACAAAATTCTATAGTTGTATATTCTATAGATACATATTGCATATATATTACATATTGTATACATTTATATATGTCATGTATCCTGAATTCTTACTTTGGTGAATTGCAGTTAATCACGTTCACTTCTGATGAGCGTCAGTCGGAAAGCTCAGAGTGGAATATATTTGGCAATATGAATGTGTGGATTGCTGCGAAATTTCCTGATTAGCCTCCTTCGGAATTAGGCCTACGAATGAGACGTGTTTCCCGTCTAATTGTTGAAATAAGCACGCTCTAAGAAGGTTATATCACTATAATTTTCATATAATATAATACCGTAATCAGGCGGCTGTGTAACAGCAGCGATGCGGTACGGTGTTGGTAGACTAAATTTTGGGATCATCTCAGCCTGCACTTTCATATTTTGAATAGGATACCGGCGAACGAAGTTTTATTTGCGAAGGAACGTCCACAGTATTGCGGGCGAATGTGCGGCAAAATGCAAAACATATTTCTGAAGGTAACGAATCGACGATGTAATGTAACTTATTGCTCCGAATACACTCGAATAACGATTGCGCGAAATTTGATGGATCCTATTCGACTCGTTACGCGGCTGGCAGTGTCGTATACAATTTGATACTTGGTTGTCATATGCGTGGATTCCTTAAATTTGCGACCTTTTCAGCGTACTCTGTTATTTGCAGCATTTGCGCGGTGCGGCATGTAATCTACACAAGCTGCTGCATAGCGATGCTTGCGCCACTTGCGATGGAACAAGCTCAGATATCCATAGTGACTAGAAATCTACAATATCAGATTAATGCTGCTATTGGGCCAAAACTTTAATGTCTTGATAAGTCCCGGCGCGGAAAGTGGCTGGCCTCGTATTTACCCGTGTCTCATAATCCCTCACCAGCTCGATGCATACCCAACCCATACAGTAAAGCGTACCAGCTTTCTCCAAATTTTCTACGTGTGTCGCTTATTGGCGATAGTATCCAACACAGTGACCTCAGATATGTACATGTACAAACCCTTCCCAAGCAGAATTTGTTTGTTACAAAAAATTCAACAAATATTAGACCCAAATTATACCGTTCGAGACCCATACTTTATGATCTCCTGACATATAACATTCACATTTCGTAGTCAAAATAAACCTGTACTGTACCTGTACGTGCTCTCACACGGTTGCACTTTCGATGGTTTAGTATCCTACCGCGAAATTGAAGAGCAAAAAGAATTACAAGATCGCCTGCCAGCTTCAAGCGTCGATATGGCTCGGTAAAGCGTCCGATCAGGAGGATTTCAACTTTTCATCGCGCGGTCAAGTGTCCGTTTACGCAGACACGGTATATGAACGCCTGCGGTTAAGCGTGATTCGAAGGAATTCTATATTATTCTAACTATTAAAATTACAGTATGAGACGGAAATGAAAGTTCCCGTAAAGGGATGGACTGCTGACGGATTTAAAGACAGGACCAACGAGGTTAGATATTTTGAATAACATGGATACTCTGAAGTCACATCTGTTCGATCCCGACGGCGTTAATCATCATCCCTTCTACAATTTTGTTGTCAGGGATAGGTCGTCATTGTATGGGCGCTCACTGCTTTAGTTTAATCTGAAATGAGTCCTTCAAATTGTGTGATTACTTAATTTTTTTCTCGACTATACGTGATATTTATATATGCAGATGCTGATCTAAGTCCCAATCCTAGAATCTTATGAAACCAATGTACTGACTGACTCTTTTGTCTGGTATAATACAACTCCAGTACATCTGAAATCTAAATATTTTACGATTCTCGATTCATTCCATCTTACATCAAAGTAACAAACCGCATTTTGTTCGCTTGGTAGATTGCACTTCCGAAGCAAAAATTCAACTGCCCACCGGGGTGGCAATGGGACGAAGATTGGTTTGTGAGCCCGACCACGTCCATGCGTTTTGATGCGTCCTCTGGATTTGATGTGTACATTGAGGTTTGATTTTTATCTTCGGGATAACGTTACCTCATGCCACAGAGAGTCTTACATTGATTTGTTCTTCTCCTAATCACCATCTTGGTATTTTTCTTTGCTGTTTCTAGGAATGGATACTAATTTATAAATAATACGTGTTTTACACCTTTTCTGTCTCTGTATACTTCTACTGAGCGTGTTCACTAACGTATTCCTGACTGGAGCCTTTCTGAGTTTTAACAAGCGTTTAAAAGTCATTTCAAATGCACTATGTTTCATTACTTTGTTAACTCAAGTTTCAGTCCTGTATAGGCTACTGCACTCTGCATAAGGCTATCAACTTTACCAATGGCTTCTATTACCGATTATGATTTATGTATACATCTCAATTATTGCTATGGGGAATCTGATTATTGTCGATCATACATGCTTTTCTCTTGTGTGTATATCTCACATCTCCTTATTCTTCAGATCTTCTGAGTGTGTTAAAGGATTACGTTAATATACCGTCTGTCCTGAAGAATTCTGGAATTTTAGACAAGCTTTTCAGTTGTGACAATTAGAATTATATATCGCTTTATACAAATCAGCCAGTCGTATTTTAGCATCTTTTGTTAATTAGTCGATTGTATTACATTTGGTGAACATTCAGGGTGACTCTTTCAATGTTTCATGAACGTGAATTCGCTTCAATATAAGTTGATTTTGGATTCCTAATTCTTTTTCGTGACAGGAAGCGCACGAAGTGCAGTACAGATTTCCCGGCGGCTCGTGGGAGATCGAAGGATTTCTGAACGTAAAGGGAGAACAAATTCCCAATCTGAACGTCATCGATTGTCAGATAGGATGGATGTGGCAAGATGATTGGGAAGTCGATTGCAACAGAGCCTGCGATGAAGACGGTGAATATAGTCGTATATTCTTTTATGCGATTTGCTTGCTTGGAGAGTTACAACAGCTTACTATAGACAAACTAAATGCGTCCAGACGGAAATATTTGTCGATATGAGCATTTATAAAGTTGAGACAATATTGATAGCGACGATGCATGACAATTCTGGGTAGTAACGTATTTGGCAATCGAAAATCAAGGCTCATTTGTTGCTTTATATGCAATAAATTACGCGTCGCAAAAACGTGTATACTATACACCAGACGGTTCAGTTAAGAGACCTCGACACAAATCCGAGTTTTATGGAATTCTCGCGACCCAGACCTCGCACATCGAAATAACTTAGTTTTAATGCAGTATGCTATGTTTTACGGCCATTTATGGTACTGAAAAGGTAGCAGCAATCGGGATTATACGTGACGTCCATTCTGACGACCGCACCTGTCAATATGGAAGGTTTTGTCGAACCAGTGACGGAGATTTGGGGCGGCATGTTTGTCAAAACGTTGCGTCTTCAAGTTTCCCTGAGCGGAAATGGCCGTCTCCGAAACACCTGTTCTAGTAGTCCCGCACCCAAATGCTGCGCAATCCTATACTATAGAATCACAGCGGTCTCCAACAGCGATACTAGGAATATACCGTTCTTTCGCAATTCCGCACACAGTTCAATTCATGTTTGTAAATTATACGTAATAGAAATTAATGTGAGATGCGGCATTTCGTCCCTCTACCCTGCCCGCCGTAACCAATTTCTGATCGGCATATTTTCGCGATCAAGTCATATTGACGTAACCACTTTTCTGCTATACACCAATAAAAAAAATCACTTGTGGTATCGCGATATGACAGTGCTCTTTATCTTTCGTTAGGTCAGTCAAGTCCCTTCAAAATTCCAAAGTGACTATGTATCGTGGAGGTGAATAATACTCGCGTGTTTACGTAACGCGTACAAGTGTCTGCATTATAGGACAAATATCAAACACAGCAAAAACTCAAAGGCAATTTCGCCAAACACGTTTCCTGTAACTATGCCTCTTCACGTTTTGCGTCTGACAAATATAATATCGGTGGCTTCCAGTCCCTTAATAGCAGAAACGAGGATTCAGGGTTTCATGTCAGTGCGACAATGCGACGTAACAAGAATCCCCCGTCGATATACTGACGTACCAATTACGGGCGAAATCCTAATGGCGTCACTACGATAGGCTGGGAATATACGGTCACGACGGAGGAAGAGAATCCAGTATGGCAAACGATCGAGAAAGTTTTTCACCTTAACAGAAGACGGAGATGGGTGCGCACGAAAAAGTGCGTGGACGCGAAAATACAAGCGAGGAAAGAGGTATGCTGCAAAGTCTATCTTGAATTCGCGTCTGCTGGCATTAAGCGTCGTGTCCGTGAAATCGACAAGAATTCGATATTTCTAGTATAACGCAATTTATCACATAAGATCACATCATCAAGTGACTTCATAGTTCATTTTTTTTTTCACTTTGCAAGAAAATGATAGCAGAGCGGTTAAAAACATCGCCTTACCGTATAATATGAGCCAAATGTTGAAGAGGTTATCGCGCATCGTTGGGACGTGTCAGTAATTTCCGATACATGCATGAAAAGGTATAACACTAGCGATACTATCATAAATTAATGTCGCTGACTCCACTGCACCATTAATATAAATATCTACCTTTCTTTAAATTTATGGATCTCTTCTTGTTTTCATGTATGATAAACCGAAATGTAAAATTGCACTGTTGTAATCAACATACGCCTATGCAACAGAAATGCAAAATCAGCACTAGACGATCCCTGGTTCCCATCTACGATAAAAAAACTCGTCGATAGCAGATAAATGTAACTTAAAAGGGCGTGCATATTCTCCATATAAGCTGCTACACGTTTTTCGCCATATAAGGTGGAATGCTAATTCACTCTCAATCATGGATGGAACGCAGTCCAACCTAACGGTAATCCTACCGCGGACGACACTCGCTGTTTTGTAGTACAAGTCGTGTGTTTAGTACAACCGCTCGAGCACATGCAAATGACATGCTAATGCCCACTAGACGTTGGCTAATTAAGCAAATACTATATAGTAGGGATGGTGTGACCGTGAGGTTCACGTTTGCGTTCTGTGTGTGAACCTCGGAAATTGAGAGGTTTGCGTTCCCTTGGTAGGTTCTACACTGTGAACTTTTTTCATATATTACAACTTCAATTTCATTGTAACATCTTTGGTTGAAGTTTATTGCATTTCAACTGAGTGCCAGCACTCTATACATGGCGCGGTCAGCATAAAAAATGAAAACTGAACTCGCAAGCACCTTGACAATCTCAAAGTTTTACTTGCTTTGTTACAAAAGTTTGCTCGAAATATTCAACTTTCCGTTTGTGAATATTTAGTGACTCTCTGCTGTGAGCTTGACCCGCAATCACACAACATCACGAGCGAAATACGTAGTCAGCAAATGATGCTTATTCAGCCAATCAATGGGATTGACATCGTTTTGTGATGTAACAAATTTAGCAGGTGTACGGGGTCAATCTTGACTTCATATCTTTTCTGCATCATTAACACCAAATCAGTGCGATCGAGGTGTTGGCTACTGCTGTATAAAGTGTTAATGGCGTAATATCGGTAGCAAGTATAGAAATCCGTTTTACACTCTGCTCAATATCAATGTAGCATATATCAGATGCCGAATACATTGTCCGGTCTGGCCTAGACCGTTAAGGCGTAAGCTTATATTCCCTGGTAAGTCCTCGTCGAAATTGTTGGCAAAGCGACGGAAGATATTGATTTTATGGGAGTATTATATCCTTGGATTGCCTGAGTTGATACATTTAGCGACATTTAAAACGTCAATATGTACTTCAGCATTGTGGCATTATGCGGCCCGAGTCGTCGCTAGGTATCGTGTACACTGTACATTAATATATAGGCTATCACTTCATTGAAAGATAGGGTTGGAATTAGCAATATGACGTCACGTGACGTCATGAGGTTCACGTTCGAATTCACACGAACCTGAACCTTTCAAAGGTTCAGACCATCCATACTATATATAGTATACTATCGATGGCCTCCCTATACTAATACTACCTTTTTGTTCGCTATTTGATTATGCGTGATGTTCCTGCCCATTAAAATTATAAGACTGACATACTTTCTATCCGTGACAGCGTGAACTGATGGCGATAGAGGAGGGCTGGGAATACGCAAAGACCGGCAGAAGCACATACCACCCCAATGCAAAAACCTTGGACATGGTCCGACGGCGCCGCTGGATGCGCAAGATGATCGCGGACGAAGTCAGAGGCTCGGCCGCCATATTTAATCTCGACAGGCCCTTGGTGGTGAGTGTATGATTATGGTCGTATAACGCTTAAATGTGATGAAGGATAAAAATGATTTGCAATGCCCATTACTTCGAGTTCTTTTCGCTTTTCATTTCGGACTTCCATCGTATGATCGGAAATACCTGTTTTCGAACGCCGTACACTCGTGCGGTCAGGTGGCAATAAACTATTTGAAATCTTATACCTCTTTTTATGGTATCAAATGCATATATTAAATTCTAGCGTCAAACGACATATGTATGTATCACATATGTAAAAAAATCGTTTTCTTGTTCTCATACGCTCTTTTTCTCTCTCCTCTTTCTTCGTCGAAATAGATTAAAAAAGTGAGCAATACGTGTGGACGTGTAGAAATTATATTTAATTGAATAGTATATTTGAAGAGCTCCTTGGAGGCGCAGAACTTCAATATACAATAGAATAGGATATTCATATTGAAATGAATATTCGGGTGACACTCGTCAGGGGTAATCGTGAGTAACCAGTAGAGAATTGGAAGCGACATTCTATATCAACAATCGTATATCAACAATCATATCGTATTGCATATTGAATAGTATATCTTCATATTGAAATAAACCCGAACATTTTCGGCTGACACTCGTCATGGGTAATCGTCATCAACTAAATTTTGATGTCATAATTGTTGCGATCATACCCAAATTTTCCGTCGGAAGCGTTACGCGTCACTATTACATTCGCCACCTCCTTTCTTTGTCTAAATGGATTTTCAGCACTCGTTCATGTCAAATCGAAGGCGTGGATTTTCAAGACACAACCACGTATTTCAAGAAATGCAGCTGCAGAATTCGCTTTGAAAAATAAAAGTCAATGTTGATGTTATTTTCAAGAAAAGTCATTTTGTTGCTGTTTATCACTAGCATTCAATTATCATTTGCACAAGACAGATGACGATCTTACGATAATTGAGCTATATTTGAACTAAAACTTCGGGGGGTCCGCGAATACAAAAAGGTTNAGAACCGCTGGTATAGACTCTCTNCGGAATCNATACTCCTTGCNAACCAGGCATCNTAATTCATATCCGTTCAGCTAACGCTAGTGAATAAGGGCGTGTTGTTTCTAGGATGCCCACGGCGCGATTGACTTACCCGAAGATCCAGCTTCAGCCTCTGGCGAAGAACAAACAACATTGGGCGAAGGTATGAGTTTTACGGATGTTCCTGCTCGANTTTTAACCAATTGATTGCTTAACCCNCCTGNAGACGATGGCCCGCGAGTCAGTCTCGAATTGCCGAAAGTNGAGGANGGGCCTTTGACATCCGCCGACGAACATACAGAGGAGACGGCAACCAAGAAGAAGAAAAAGGCGAAAAAGAAAAAGAAAGAACAACCAAGTGCGATATTGCTTACGAACGCTTTGCATCTACTGACTGACTATACAGGAATGAAAATACGGATCGGAAAAATAGCTATCGTAAAAAATCGGCGCGCTTCTATTACGGTGCCGCTGCGAATTTGAGATGACTGATGCGTCAGGACCATTGTCCCCGGGACATGAGCTCCTGAGCTTTTTTTTAGAACGAACCCCTAAATTTTTTCGGTTGGATACGTTGACTCGCTATTGTGACCTAGATAAAAAGGTCCATACTCCCGCTCAGCCATGGTCAGTCATGTCAATAATTAAGTCAATTGTGTCAAGAATATGTGCAGTGTGATAGTTTATACATGCAGTTTCATCATTGGCCTGACACGGACCTCTTACAAGTTGTCCGCGGACCTGTTTAACAACCCCCGCTCCGTTACATAAATTTCACGATTGCGATATGAGCTCTGGCGTGTTACAAGGCCTGACATGTGAAAGGGCCCGCAGTAGCGGCCAATGATACTCAAGTTGAAATACTGCCGTGAAAGTTTCCAAGAAATTTGTCTGGGACGACGCGTGCGATCTCGTCATCCGCTGTTTTTTTCTGTTTGATTGACTACAAAAATGTTAGTGAGCTTTAGATCACATCCGGTCGCGTCTCCTTGCTATTGATATACCGTTACTGATGTGACTTCTTTCAGCAGGAAAATCGTCGCTATTTTCCTTCGGTGGTAAATATTGCATCCCGACTAGAAAATTATTGTGGATGAGTAGCAATTTTGCAAAAATTATACGATCACTAAAAGTGTGGTTGATTTGCATGTGTCCGAAGTTTCAGTATAATCACTGTAATACCTTGACCAGAATCCAGCAATTGCGGTGCGACATCATAAGGATCCGTGCATGTGAACTTTCTGCATTTTTGAACCAGCGGCACTGTGATTCGCGGTATTTTGTGTCTACTGCCGTTCCTATTCCCCATAAGCCCTCGCCTCTACAAATGTTGGTCAGTAGGTCAAGATGTTGGAGTTGGAATATCAGCCGCTATATGTGACACAAGATAGATATTCCTGGCTATGAACACAACACAGCGACCTACAGACAACATTGAAGTACTATTAACGCATACACGCTATCTTGTACATCCAAATCGAACACTGCGATCCAAATTTCCATTTATGTATGCTGCGGTAATTCGCAGATCTTGGCGTAATTCTATTATAACGCCATCATCGCAATCACCTAGATATAAACGTTATTGGTAATGATTGGTATCGCATGTGTTCCGGTAATTGATTTGATATAACCACGCAATTGGAAATAGTCTGATAAAATGCAGAATGCATGGATTTAACCCGATACTATTTTAATATTCTAACCCGGTGCCCTTTCATTGATTAACACGCAGTCATTTCAAGGTGGTGCAAAGGGGAAAAAGGCAAAATTACCTAAAATGCCGACACCACGCATTTTCCTCCACTTTGAAGGAGTTCTACACATGCAGTTTCGGATACAAACCAATGCTTCTTTGCTGCTTAAGGACAGGGCAGCCATCTTGATAGATCCGAGCTATAGTTAACAGTAAAATTTAAGATGAGTCTAGAATTTTTACAGTCAGCGACAAGAGGCCCAGAAAGAAAACGGACCGTGATATAACCCGGCTATTCAGGAATCATACACCGTATTTTCCACCTGGTGTAAAATGACCAATTTGTCTACACCATAAATACCAAACATGAACTACAATCGATGAGAGTTACATTTGGCATGAAAGACGTATAGTATCATGACGTACTATATAGATATAGATGACATTCATTCCTATCGTGATTAGCGTATGTAATATAACACGCTCAAGACGTTACTGAGCCAGACAGGAAAACTATACCAAGGACCATCATATATCTACAGCATTATAATTATCAGTTTGCCGTTCATACAATATAAGTGGGTGTACAGCCTTTAATGTCGAGGGACACACTATTCGACAACGCATACAAATTTTTAAAACGTTTGCAACTTACCAGGCCTTGCGATTCATCCTGGTCACCACCAACCGGTGAGGGTGGTCTTACTTCAATCACCGTTTGCATATCATCTGTTTGAATGGTGCATCAATACCGTTACTTTATAATTAGGTCAGTCACTGAAATGCTGATGAACTGTCATGGTGTTATGTCATACCAAGAATTAGGCACGAATTTCAATACCAGTTTCTAAGGAAATGGGCGGTTTTGGGAGCTCAAGCTCAAGCAAATAGCTAGAGTGACGTGTATACACTCAAAGAGAAATATCCAACGACCAAAAGAAAAGACCCATGTGGATGTTTCTTATCGCTATCTAACGTTACCATTATTCCAATGCCAAGTCAGCAATATTCAAAATTTGATACAGCACTGTTGGTTTTGAGGTCTTCCATTCGGTCAATGCCCTAATACCTCAGTCCGTTAAGAGAGTCAAAACACCCACCGATTCCTTCGTCGTCATCATCTTGTCCTTCTATTTTCTGAGGAGGTAACGCCGGCACGATATGGCTCGACAGATCGGATATGATGTGCTGTCCTACTGTGGGCCGCCTGCCGAACTTTCTATTGTCCTTGACTCGTATCACGATGGGCGGGCAATAGATTTGCTCTTTCGGAAGATTCTAAATTCGACGACAAGTAAACCGCCGTGTCTGCCTATACGATTATCTAGTTGATTACCGCTTCGAGAAAGAACACAGGCTCCGAGAAATTCGGAAATTTCTTCAAGTTTTTGATCACTTTGGAGCGCACCTCCACGTCACCAATCTAAACAAAGAAAATGTAGGTGTAAAATACGTACAAAGAATAACATACCGATTTCGTGTAAAGATAACTCGTGGGCCTAAGCCTGAATATTGCTTTCAAGACTATCTCCATGGTAGTACGAGCATGTGAAACGACATGTGCCTAAATCGATTATATCTGACAACCAACAAATCGATCACTCTGAGTTCGATCGTCCGTGTAGAGGGGTGATCAACTCCGGATCAGATAATCAACAACATTCAATCCTTCAATTTATCGAGATTTAATGAACTATTCAATCCATGTCAGTAATTGAAGTGATGACAAGTTCACTGTGATTTCCAAAGGTAGATCTGTATTCCATTTATCTGTTTTGAGTCAACGGCCAATAAATTGAGCAATCCAGATTGATGCCCATAGGAGTTTCTTTATAAACTTAAAACTTCTCACTTATATATATATTGCTGTATGCATATTCCAGCATTTTCCGTGTATTGCATTATTTGATTATCTCGCATTTACTCTGTTACGACTGCCGCATAGTTGCCGGTACAGTTGACTTCACCTAACGTTCCTTTATTATCGCATGGTTACGTCATAGTTCGACATATTTGTGAAAATTACAATCTTTGTTTACATGATTCTTATTGTGCCGTAAACTCTTGATAATGGACACACGTAAAGTCGCTAGAATGAATTTAGTCCTGAAGCAGCATACCGAATTCTTTACAATTCACAAACTTGCCTCAATTAATACGCTAGGTCGGTCGACACTTAGCAGTTTGAAGGTGTCCATATTACGCACGCCCCATATCACGAGTTCGATAGCAGTTCTTTGCAGTACGGGACGAATTCCTGGCGGCACCTTGTACACGTCCAATCTCTTCGGCGGTAGGAACGGTAGCATCTTATCTTCCGATTTCTGTTGGACAGAAAGTAGTGCACGGTCAAAGATATTGTTTAATAACTGATCCGGGACTGATCCTTGGGCTTGTTAGGTGAACAAGTACATTTGTGATATCGATTTTCAGTGGAATTGCTAAAGTGCGTGTTCCTTAAACCTAACCATCGCTCTGAATTCGGCATTTGGTAGTTGGCTTCCCCTGTTTATTACGTTGCTGATTTATATGCATTAGATTCAGGGTTGCATTTAAAACAAACGTTGTTTCAAAACACTCTGTTTAAAACATGTTTTAAACGGTGTTTTAAACA
>ATSW01007865.1:0-10141 GCA_000444245.1 Botryllus schlosseri | reverse complement strand
CTGGCAGTAGACGCGCAAGTTGATGTGGTTCCGACTATATGGTTGATGATTCGGGGCACATGACTGACGCAACATATTGCAAACTTACTCAACATCAGTTCATTTACAGGCATGGAAAAAGTCAGCTTGAACATGATTTAGCACGGACGTAATTGCTGATAATCCCTGTCGAGGCACGCATGACATGCCTCAATTATATTATTGCAATTGGTTTCCTCGTGGTTCCTCCTGGGATTTACCAATAAATACGTCGACCTGCATTTGCAGATTGTATATATTTCTGTCTCAGCATGAAGGCACAAATGTCTTGCTGACTATGAAGTTACGGCATGATGCGTGTCATGCACGTTGTCTATACAGAATACTCTCGTTTCTTGCGTTGCAATACAACCCGTTCCTCCTTGAGTAATATATCGTGCCGTAACACATATGTATAGTACATAATTTCTCCGTATTGGCTTGTAATTATTTCACACCCAGTATGTAAATTAACAGTGACTGACGAAGCCAATGTATTCGGGAGGAGAATAGATCTGGCTATATCGCAAAATATGAATATAAAGCGGGCGAAAGTCATGCTACGATATCAGTTCATTTCGTTCGAACGTATACGAAGAGCAAATTGAAAGAACTGTACGTAAATTCGGATCCTGTCTCACACTTAGAATATCTGCAACCATGAAGGCTGTTTTTATCTTAGCTATCGCTTTATCTGCCATTTCTTCCATCGGAGTATGTGACGCTCAAGGTGAGTGCATTTTAAAATTATCAAAGTTTTCGGTGTTAGCCACATTGATGACACACTATATAGGTCAGTGGTTAACGCAGCGGTAGTGCACCCGCTCACTGCTGCAACGCCAATGAGTTGCAGGTTAGAGTGCGACCCAGATGGAATGAAGATTATATATACCTATAAATGTGGGAGGTTTTTCTAGGCTCCTCGTCGCCATCTGATCAGCGTAAGCGGTGTCTTACAACAGTCAAGTAATATTATGGACCTTGCTATAAATCGGAAGCTAAGGATTCACAAAAAATAGTATCGGCCTGTTGAAAAATTACCTATATGATGTCGAAATATCATCGGTACTAAGCAGAAACAACCTGCGATATTCAGGGAATAGAAATGCTAAGTGAATTTGAATTTCAGAGGAGCCGAGCGCAACCACGACCGCTGTTACAGAAGCATCCGCTGCTCAAAAATTGATCACCCCTACAATCGAGGTAATCTGCCAAGTCATATTTTGTAAAAAAGTCAGAAAAAACGGACGAGTGGGATACCAGAAGGGGTGTGCCAGGTATCCGAAACGTAAGTGCATTATACAAGCTCAACGGAAAGCTCGATTTGCAGCGATTGATTCGATGATGTCTTCACAGGATTTCGGCCAACTTGCAAAAGGTGCAGGAGGGACTGCAATATCATGCGTCCAGGCCCCTTTTTATCAGGTGCGTTGGAAGCAACTTCCAACAATTCTACGTCATAAAAGCAAATATTTTGCTGTATTTCGATGTATGGTGAAGACGTATTTCATGTCCGTCGCGTACCTCCGGCGCTTATCATATTAGATGTTTGATACTCTCTATATTTTCATAATCAATACATCCTGTAAAAACAATGTGAGTTTGTTCAAACGTGATTATTGCTTTCCGTTCAATTTCGCAAAGTGAGTGTAATTCAGAATGATTGGAACTCCTAACCTAATACACTGCGATTCGCAGCAATGGGCGTTTCGATTTACACACACATCAGTAACATTGAGATAATAGATATCAGACGAAGACAGACAGCGAACTAGAATTATATTATGTCAAAGGCTACCATTGCTAAGATAACTACCACGTTTAAATTTGATTATGCATCGCAACGAAGACAGCTAAATTAAAATGAAAGGAAACTAAAATCAAATTACTGTGAGTATTTGATCAAACTTTTCTTCATATATTTCAACATTACTCGGACTCGACTTTCGGCTCACCGACTAGGGCTCGAACTTCACTCGGTGTTGAATTTAAAATGATTCGACTTGACACTATTTTTGCTGATTACTTTTTAGCTCGACTCACCACCACTCTGGGTAGTGAGGTTGGCGATGAGGAGCCTAAATGTATATCCGACAGATAGAAACATGGCGCAGTCGAGACTCGACCCAACAGCGATTGGCGTCGTGACGGTGTGGATTAGCACACTGTGCCACTCGCTTCCCCACACAAAACTAGCCTCTTTTAAATAGGACTTGCCATGTTTTTTGTCCTTGAATTTTTTGCGGCATATACATCGACACATTACACTGGGCAACAAGTTTGAACGAAAAATTTGTTGCCTTTGACTTAGAACTTGATTTGGGCTAATTCTGGCGTGCTGATTCCGAAAATGCCGCTGATTTTCTTCCATCACGTCAAGTTTTTGCTCTACGACATATGCCGAAAATATGCAAATTTTCACGAATTTCACCATATTATTTTTCCATGCCACATAAAAATCCACAATTTTACCATATAATAAGTTATATAGCCAAGGGCTTGATTGAATTATTTAGAATAAAGGTACTGGTATCGATCTAGGCTGATGCTTTCTCCCATTTTTGGCAGAGGATGCACTCATCCGAGGATATTTCAGACACATATTTGATGCAAACTGCAGGATAGGTCAAGAAAAATAAACATTACATTTACTATCAGCTATAGGTCCAATCCATTGTATCTTCCGATACAACCCTNATTCCAGATTCCCCTAAAAATTTCAAAATTCCTCCGAATGGGGNATTCTCCCAGGTTGGGACCANTGAGTTAGCGAATGGTCAACTAACTGACGNTTTTTGAGTAGTTCTATNGTTCCAATTCTAGTAGCGAATTTTGAAAATTGAGTAGTTGTATTTCTAGTTCTANTTNNGGATTTTGAAAATTGNGTAATTCTAGTTCTAGTTCTANTTGCGGATATCGAAAAGTAAGTAGAGGAGATGTGGTACCGNTGGGTCAATAATTGGGAAAGGATCTCTGGCCNGAAAATGTTCNGCCGATAACAACAGNTNNTNTGCTGGCTCAACACTTGGATACAAGCTCTACCTATCGCACATATATACATGAATATCAATCTTTTCAGAAAATATTTATGAACGTTCAAAATTTGTTGCTCGAACATCATCGGCACCCACTCGGTGGTTTCAAAGGCACNCGGCNGAGGGACCTACGAGACATACTCACAAAAACTTAAATGTTATAACTTTTCTTGCTGTGTAATATAATCTAAGCTNTAGCATGTCTCAAAAGAATGTTNGGTCGCAACCGTCAAGAAATAGAATTAATANTAACTCCAATATTGCCATCAAAATCACATTTCGATTTAGGCTCNTACTTATAAATTNGAGGGTACATACATATTGCCCGTAAATCGACATTATGACTTACAAATTCCTCGTTATTGCGANNGAACATCACAGGCNATTATTACATAAAGAGTTTCTGTGAGCACTGAGCAGGCATGTTTNAGTTATCGCATGATTAGTTAGTGCAACTATTTTNCATGACTTGGCTATTGTATGTGAGGAAAGACTCTGCCANCGTGCAATTATAGACAAATTCACGGANTGTAATCATGGAATTATCATGGAGAGTTTTTCAANTAATTTCNGTCCCAGTGATCCATCAGTACAACTTCTCCCCTAGTTATAGCTACAGATTTTGAAAATTCAATAGTTCTAGTTCNAGTTCCAGTTGCATNTTTGAGAANAATATTANNTGCCGNAAAACTAGAAAACATGCNNCGTCGTTTTGCGTGGATTGAGATACCGNTGTTCTGTTGAATGATGTTTGTGCGGCCATTGCTCGNTCAGAGNCATCACTGCTAACAGTGGCGTAGCCAGCGGGTATGTTTTTAGGGTCGGAATTTCACCCATTTTAAACTCGAAACNACGTTCTTTTGAAATNTCGATTAAATNTCTGCTNTTTCTGATAAAATAAAAATTAATATGTTGCCTAGGAGAATGAAAGGACGTAGTTTATTTTTGTCCTCGATGTTTTTTTGCGGCATATACACCGACTCATGATACACACACACACNCATTACACATGCACATAATCTGTGCATACTGCATATAGATATGCAATATGCATGCATATACCATGAGTGCATGATGTGCATATGCCGCTGGACAAGGAAGGTGCGGATATAGCCTTTTAGGCATTCTAAGTTTTGCACGACCCCTCCATATGCTATCCCAGTAATGCATGAGCGCCAAGCATTGAAGTCATGGACACCAGTGTTACTAATCAGGTCTCCGGTCTGACCCGGCCGGGGATCGAACCCGACGAAGCCGGACGCTTCACCACTACGCTATCCTGTCAGCTCTGTTAGGTTCTTGGCGTTTATTGACTTGNAAACCCTNCGTCACAGATGGGCAACTATTTTTCTGAGAATGACAGGCAGGAAATACGTTGGCGAGCTAAGTCAAAAGTTTGCACTGTATTCTGNGGTGTATTGATTACTAAAAATTTCTAAGTTGAAAGCACTGAATTATAGCTACGTGGTTANCGCAAGCTTCTGGGTGGATGTGTTACTTAGTTANNATTAGGCAGTTATAGGAAGTTAGAGTTGANGAAGGCGTACAAAAATAATATTTATCCTATACGTAGCCTAATTATTCAAAACAATGGTGAAATAGAAACATCGNTNANTATTTTTAATTACACCAACTCATANANACGTCCTTCTATCAAGATACCAAAATGTATNGGATGTTACAGCTTGGTCACTATTCCGAGCGGTGTGTTTGCGTGTNTAGCTTGGTAAAATCGTCCTCTTGTTTTTGGCAGTTTTGCTGGCAGGTTTTCCGAATTNGTCTTCTCGCAGCCTCANCTGAGTGACTGCNTGGTTATGTCATAATCCCGACCCAGTGGTGGCTTTTGGGGTGGGCGAAGTGGGCAGTCGCCCAGCCCCCCCTGGTCGAAGGGCCCCCATCTTTGGGTTATGCGATATTATCAGGGATTATAGCGAATAAACGGGGAAATCCATGTCCCAATCAAGAATATGATTCCGCACAGATGATTCAATCATCATCAAATCTCTGCATTTGTTAGAAAAGTCCCATATCCAGATAATCATCACGTCTCTGCATGCGTTAGAATTACTTAGTTTTGATGTAGTTTATTCTTGCACACATGCAAAAATAGATATATCCCCGAATCCAGCACCTGGCTCAAACCCTTGACGTGGTGAAAGATAGATAATAATAATAATAGACGCGAAATGGGGGGTCTGGGGGGCCGAGTTCCCAGAAGTTACGATTATATACTTATAGGGGTCCCCGGTAAGTCTCGCCCAGCCCCCGCCCCCATTCGTAGGGCCATCACTGTCCTGACCTAAAATACCCATGTTATTTCGACTTCATTTTGAATATAGATTACGCAATACTCATACGACGAACGTAGGCTACGTAACCACGGTGAACAAATAAACGCTAAACCGCCTTCAAAATATACACCCCCCGGCCCATGTTTTCAGTACACATTAAAATGTTTAGGCCCTATTTCAAAAGGCAGTGGCTATTCGTCCGGAACCGGACGAATAGCCCGCAGCCGTAGCCCAGGCTATTCGTCCGGAACCGTATGACGTAACTATCCGAGATCAATGTTTTGTGTGACGTAACTGTTAAAAACCAACATACTGCATACTGGCATTGTTGAGTATTGACGGACTTCGGCTGTTAGTGTTTGTGTTTAGGTTATCGGTACACAATAGCGCCATGCTCTTAAATATATCGAATACATTGTTTATATGGCAGCACACGGTGAATCTCAAAGACACAGTACACTATGCGTGAGCAACTGAGCATGAGCAGTGAGCACGCGGTATATTGTGCAGCGCAATGATTTCCAGTCCAACATTGTCCACTGCTATGCGATGGTACCATCCGAAGAAAAATTTAAGCAAAGTACCGCATCTCTGTTATGCTACCTCTGCTTTGCAGACTTAATAATAAATAATCGCCGTATTCTCCCAAAAGCAATTTTTGTGGTGCATTGAACTGATAAAAAATGCTAATAAGCCGAACTGAACTGATATTAGACCTGGTATTTGGACACTGGTTCAACTCGCCCTGTTTTCATCTCTATCTTTCCAGTCCAGCATGTCTGCTAGAAGATGAAGATATATATCGTAACCCGGGATATATCGCGTTGTGGATGGCTGTATTCTGTACCTCATGTACAACGACCAATTCCTTTTCATTGACTGATGAAGGCATCTCGATGGTATTACAGACACGTTGCAATACAATTACACATTAGGATCAACAAAAAGTATAAAAAAACTACAGCAAGCAAGGACAAAAGTCTACAGTCGCGCTGTAGCGAAAGGATCGGGAGATCATCATAGAAACGAATGCGAAATAATCAGTGTTGAGTTCATGCAGGAGTAATTTGATGGTATTGTGTAAGAAAACAACTGCGCTAACTGCCAGAGTCTTCTTTACAACTCGTAGTCTTCCTACGTGGATCCTCCAATCGCCAATCCAATCTGTCTATTTTATGAAGTATAGAATGCACGTTATATTTGATCACGGCGCTTGTAATTCAATTTCGTAGTGATTATCGTCGGGTCGTACATGTTCAAATACACACACGTAAAATGCGATATACAGGACATAATGTGATGTAATGAACAGAACAGACATTAGGATGCCGAAACACCATAGTATCTCAATGTGGCTTCCACCTCAGCTTCGTGTAGGTTCGATCTTGATCTTGTCGCGTCTTCCATTTTCAGACAGCCCTTACTTTCTGGTTTTCATTCGATTCTTTGTTCCGGTATATATATAGATATATCGACTTTTCAATTAGATAAATAAAAATGAAAAGGGCAAAAGAAAACAAAAAAACATCAAGATAATCCGGTATAGAGATTGTAGGATTGTACAATCTCTATAGTTACGGTCCTTCAACTAGTCTTTCTCTGCGCTTATCGACGACTTAGGACCGAGTAACACTGGGCTAAAGTAGCCCAGATAATCCTCTGGTAATTGAACCCAAGCCGCTAGCGTTGTAGGTGGTGGAAGTCACCATCACGCTAGAGTTCCCTTGTTTGGATATTAGTAGAGATAGGTAACCAGCGACAGCATTATGTTCAGGTAATATACAGCGATAAACTAAACACGCAAAAACGCAGCCGAGCCGAAGTCCGTCAACTCAGCAGCGTCAGTATATTGCTGGCGGGTGGCGGCACATAATTACGTCACACATCAGATGCTGGCGGTGCTTAGTTACGTCACACAGTTCCGGACGAATAGCCTGGACTATGGCTGCGGGCTATTCATCCGGTTCCGGACGAATAGCCACTGCCATTTCAAAATTCCAAGCAACTTTTCGCGGTCCGTATTTGACCCGAGATCCGTAAAATGAAGTCCCGAAGTCCGTAAAATCTACATTAAGCGTTCTGTGAACCCCTAATTTCCAGTAAATCACAAAAACAAAAGTCTACCATCACATTACACAATAGCTACACATTCTGCGTCCGGAAAGATCAGCCAAGAAACACTAATCTAGTTAATGGTTGTGTTTTAGTTAGTTGCGAGTTTTAAAGGTCATTAGGTCAAGTTCTAGTTGCGGGTTTTCAAAGGTTAGTAGTTCTAGTTCTAGTTCTAGTCGCGGATTTTGAAAAAGGACTAGTTCTAGGTCTCGTTGCGGATATTGAAAATTGTGTAGTTCTAGTTTTGCTTCTGTTTGCGGATTTGGAAATTGGGTAGTTCTAGTTCTAGTTGCTCTTTCTGAAAATCCAGTAATTTGTACGAGTATGGACAAAGTATAGACATGTATCTTATTGGATGCGAAAATGTCTGTTTGGTGCTGTAAAACAACTTTGCCGAAACAACCAAAAATTTCTCCATGTCGTGGTTAAACCATAGCAATTTACAGCGTACCTACGCTATCACATATCGCATATCACAGTCACATTTTACTATCGCATTTTTGCAAAGTAAATTATTATTGATTCGCACGATTGACAAATTCAAATTCTCTATTTCTCTCTCATTGCTCCGAGAACGTAAATGGAAAATTTCAAGACGGGCGCGGCTTTTCAAAATTATAGCGTAGCCGTTGGCCGTTAGCTAGCTTACGTTCGCCTGTCTATGTTCAGCTCCGTTCCTTCATTCTCGTCCCGTCATCATGCAATTAGAGGAGTATAAACAACCGTCTAAAATTGATGTTAAAAAATAAGATTTCATGCAGGGGTTGCAAATCTTATCGTATGAGCTTGAATAGCGACTGTTCAATGCACATGCTCCTGTCCTGCATGACTTTATGAAATAAGCAACCTCGATGCTGCCTCTAATCAAGACATCTCTTAGCTGCATTGTTTAGGATGCCCAGTTGTCCCGATGAATAATGCAGTGTCAGTGCAATTGTATTATCTCGTCTATTCAGGTTACCTACTGTGATCCCACTTAGTTTTTCATCTGTTTCTGATACATTGCGAATATGTTATATTTTTTGCTTGCAAATGTGTTATATTATGTGATAAGTTTCATATTACAACCATCCTTTCAGGCTGTAGCTGACTTGATGATCTCCCGATCCCTTCGCTACAGCCTGGTTCTGAATTATATATACTTTGCTTTGTATTTATCTAACTGTGTATTATCATTGTTCGTGGACCGAATAAATTCTCTCTCTCTGTCACATCTTATATATGTATTTCTGTATTTTAGTCTTTAGCATGTCGCGAATTAAAGAGCTTCTTGAAGTTGAAGGTACAGAACTTGTATACGTCATACACTATACAATTGAAAAGTATATTCATATTGAAATGAACCTAAATATTTTCGGCTGATCGGGGGTAATCGTCAGCAACTATTAGAGAATTAGAATTTCTAATTGCTGTAGAGTCACCTGCAGAGCGGGCATCACTGAACCCTGAAGGCAATGTTTGAAGATGAACACCCCAGCACGAGCACCCCTAGTCTTAGTGATTCTGATTCCCATGACAGTTAATGTCTTTGAAAGAATTCCGACAATGTTAAATGTATCAGCTGAAGTCGTATAACTTTCCATTGGCTGACACTTAACAGAAAATCTAGACATGGAACGAGCATACTCGTACACCATAGTAGGCAGTATAGATGAGCACTGCACAATTATACTGATATCCGTGGCTTCGGCACGCAGAATAACAATAAAGGAGAGCCTCAACTTGAGTAGCTGATAATTTGATCCTTGATATATATGAGGGTTGAGGGATAGCCATTTAATCGATCCTTTTTCGACTGGGATGTTTGATAGTAAAATTCCAGAGAGCTTGGTAGCCTGGTAAAACTTGATCGGCTAGGATTTGCGACACTTTCTCCGCTGTTATTGCTTTTCTTACTCCTTGTTATCAAAGTGGCAATTACCTAAAAAGCTTGCTCAATATTCGCAGACAGCTGCGGAAATGCACCACTATTGCTAAATTTGGTTGTCTTCAAGGATTGACCCTTTCGTTAGAACAATGCTTAAGATTTCTTTGCAAATGATGTTGAAGGTGTGATGGTCGCATCATATTGTTAGTAAGACTTCTCTAACATATAGGCTACACATTCTAGTAATTCATATAAAGTTTCGGTTTTGTAATGTTGAATAGCCAAAGGGAATGTAGGCTAATCGCTACCTTTCTTATCAGACTCAGAAACCTTTGTTATACAGTTGTACACTTAAGCAAGAACAGTAAACTCGGACTCTTGTTTTATTGCTAAGCCAACCTAACAAGAATAAAGAAATCATGTACGACCAATTAACTTGATTGACTAAGTTTGATAAGCGCACTGCTTGTCTCCATCCTAAATTTGAGTATTGATTTGCTCTATATACTACGAGATAATGATGCATACTTCACCACCATACAGGCTGTACAATTTAACAAAATTTCTGAAATACGCAGAACTTTCGCTTTCTGGGGCTTGAGCCTTCATTTCCGATAAACAACACCCTATTTTGAAAATGTTATCAAAATACTGTAATGCAAGTTCAATTACCTAATCCTTATACAGAGGTGGTAAAGGTTAATCATTGCCAGATATAGGTACAGATGTGATATGAACTTCATGAAAAGTAACAATGCCAGTATATGGATATGGAGTACTGGTATGCGGGAAAAAGAATCGTCTTGGCTGAGTCGGAG
>ATSW01007864.1:0-11212 GCA_000444245.1 Botryllus schlosseri | reverse complement strand
CCAGTCACTGTCAGTCATGAGTAAAAGTCGTCCTCCTAACACACTGCGGCAAAGTGTTGATAAAGTATTTGATTGATACGACAGTCATAATTTATTTTGTTTTTTGAACTTTGTATCAAATGACCTGTAACAGTTGAAGCCAGTTTAAATTGTCGTTACTCAAGTAGAAGTAAAATAAAATGAACTACTTGAAGTATAAAATAACAGGCTTGGTACTCTGTTTAGTAGTTTTGTAAAGTAGATTCAGGTCAACCATCAATTGCTAGTCACATTTTCACTTCTACAATTAGTTCATTCTATTTTTACTGACTCTAAAGATATATGCAGTCAGTTTTAAGAAACTTCAAATTATTTTGGTAATCATACACTATTGATCTGCATTGAGTTATAACTGTAATCTGTAACTTCTCGGAGTAGTGTAGGTATGCAATTACGATGTTGCACTATTGTTATTAACTTACTATAGGCTTACATTGCAGAGCGCTGATTGCAGTATNCCAGTATGGAATCGGTGTCCAAGGCACGCAGGATCACGCCGACTTGGNCGCCAGTTGCACGCGGTCACGCNNTCACGGGTCGTTGATTTCATTAAAAAAATAAAATTAAAATAAAAATTTGAAAAAAAGTCAATGTTCTCAGCCACCCCAAATGCTATATTCCAGTTAGTATGTGGTATATAATGTTTTGACCTAATNCTCAAGCCAGGATCTGTTNATTACTGTCTGTTGGTAAAGTACTTGCACCTTACCAGTTGCTAACCATTAGCATCTGATCTCCTGTCACTGGCTTAACACAGTCATTTGAAGTCAGTAACCTTGCTTGTCACGCCACAAAGTTGACTCTGTCACGCGAAAAAAGCTGCTATCACGCAGGATTTCTTTCAAAAAATGGACGGAGATTCCAATCAGGGCAGTATTGAGAATAAGGTATCATTGAGTTTTATTCAAGGTATTGCCTGGTAGACGAATGCGTCAGTACGGTGCAGTTGGATATTTAGGAGGTGGAAATCCAGTGAATGACACTGAATAATTATCAACTCTCTTATCTCAGCAATGCCACAGCCATGTAAGAACACCATAATGTGACTTGAAGCCTGGCCTCTTCTGCCATGAATCATTGAAATTGAGAGTGATCTGAAAGAACAATGAGTGATAAAGTGAATAAACATGCAGCAGCCTTCTTCATTGGCGAAGATGAAAGTGAAACAAACTATGCAATGCCTCAGGCTAACACAGCTTCTCAGCAATTCCTGCATCAACAATCCTACTATGATGATGAGGACATGTGTATGGTGAGTACTTTCTAGTTCCTATTAGACCTATTAAAGCCTGTTTCCATTTCCTACTGGATAGTCATCTGGGATTTAGGCTATTACTGAAAGCAGTAGGCTTAATTGTATCATGTGTGTGTTGGAGAGTTGAAAGGGATTGTTTGCTAGGTTTATATTGCAGAATAATTAAAGCAATGAATTGCCTTCTGTATCCGAATGGTTGTTGACTGCTATCACAAGTGCTAGCAGCTAAATTATGTAACCAGTCGAAAGTAGTTGGTGAAAGTAAAGTCTAGCTTACAGCTCATTTTTACGGATCAATTTTAGCAACTGCTAAGCCTATTACTTGTGAAATACATTTAAACTTTTATGTCTTCTGTTATCAAGCAACGTTGCCAGCCATAGTCATACATGTAGATCAGTAAAATTACTAAAGAACTATACTTTGATTCTTCACCAGGTTGAATGGTAATATTTTCCACAAGTTAACTAATATCTGGGCATGCCTATCATTGCTGTAGTGACACCATGAAATATAGCTGCGATGAATTACCGATAATCTCTAGCCTTAAAATGTCACTCGTGATTATGATGTCGCAAGTAATTTGTTCGCTGCTCATGTGTAACCTTTCTGAAGTAGCTTGCTATCCTGCTGCAATTGATGCTTTTAGTGACTGAGCAATAGCAGTAAATGACTATCAGATCGATAGCCGCATGTCATATTGATTTCTCCATCAGCTCGTAAGTTGTTGAAAGCATATAAGGCTACTGCGTTCTCTTGTTAGTTTCAACGGTAGCATCACCCGCAACGTAATGCTACTAGTTTACGATAAGATACTAGGCAATAATAGCAATTAGCTTTAGAATAAATACTATTAGGCACATGCTAAAGAGCCTTAAATGAGATATCAGTCTCTCGTGGTAATCCTCCTGCATTTGGTGCGGATGGTCATTCTGTACGTTCCATGATGAGACGGTCATCGGTGAGCCTATTTGTTGTGTGAATTTTGTTCTATTGATTTTGACCATCTGCATGAGTTGTTTGTTATATTGTCCAAAACTTTTGTCGGTAGGGGGATATTGTATATGTAACATAGGTTTAAATTGTATTTGAGCGCTGGGTTAACGTTAGTGATGTAGTCTGGTATATCTATGTACAGGGCAATCGTAAAAAGATTGTGGTTGGAATATGTGCCATGGACAAGAAAGTTGCCGCTCGGCCGATGAGAGAAATCTTGAGCAGACTCGGTTTATTCGAGTATCTTACAATTGAAGTTTTCAGTCAAGATACGATACTCGACTGTCCAGTCGAAGAATGGCCGCTGTGTGACTGCTTGATTTCTTTTCACTCGTCAGGTACATATTTTCGGTTGATTTCTTCTTTGTTCAGCTGTGACTGATGTTTTGGCCGTTCGTAGATCGACCAATCGACCATGTGTCACGCTGGTTATGTTGCTCCGATACCTTTTTTTTCTCGCTTGGTTCACTGAGATTTATTGGCCTACAGCAGTGATTCCCAACCTGTGGTACGCGTACCACTAGTGGTACGCGAAGGTCTTTCAGGTGGTACGCGAGTAGATTCCTTTTTTTTTTACCGAAGGGAGTTATTAGTTCACGTGGGGTTGATTTTGAATTTTTTTGAAGCCGTCGTCGTCGTGGTAAGGTGCGTCTGTGGTAAGGTAGCCTACGTCGAAGAAACGAAACCGACTTGTTGCACTCATGCATGACTTTCGATGCGGTGTGAGCAAACGTATGCCACCATAGCGTCCTATATGGTGTGGACACAAGCAAATCTCACGGCTCAGTGTAATTGGTCTATGTCACACATTCCATTTAGTCAAAGGCAACTTTACGGCCATTTTTCACCGGCTTGCCGAGCGCTAAATTCGATAAAACGGGTAATAATGGAAAGCTGCCACTGTACTGAGTCCGAAATTATAAATTTTATTCTGCTCATGGTCCTGGAACCCCCCAAAATCTGCTTCGAATTTTGCATTGTGATCGAGTTTTGACATTGTGACGCAACAATTCTGTCTGGCAAACCGAGAGTGTCGCTAACAGAATTGTTGCGTCACAATTCAACACTCTATCACAATCCAAAATTCGAGGCTGGTGTAGGGGGGTTTTAGGACCATGAACAGAATAAATTTATATTTTCCTAATCATTACAGCAGCAGTTCCATTGATACCCGTTTTTTTCGAATTTAGCGCTCGGCAAGCCGGTCAAAAATGGACGTAAAATTGCCTTTGACCAAATGGAAAGTGTGACGTAGATCAATTTCACTGAGCCGTGAGGTTTGCTAGTGTCCACATCCACACCATATAAAACACTATGATGCCACGCATCGACCGGCTAGTGCAAAATAAGCAATGCAGCCATCGCATTAGATAAATAGACTTTTGTTTGTTGATATTTCAATATGTTGTTCTTCTTGTGACTGGTGGTGAAAAAAACAATTCCATGCATCCCATCAACCCTGGCTGGTGATGCCTAGTTTAATAGAATTTGTTAACACCCCCAGCTTAGGTCAAATACCTGATTATGATGTCATAAATGGTGGATGTAGGTGGTACGCGAGCACTGCATAAAACTTCGAAATGGTACGTGGGCGGAAAAAGGTTGGGAACCACTGGCCTACAGTCTGAAACTTCACGTTGATATTCCTTGAGGAACCACTGATGATATTTTTGAAAAATGAATGACATTTCACTATATTAGGGCTACCATATTTGAGATTGCAAAATTATTGTTTTGTAGTTAATTTTTGTTACTTTGCTTACTGAATCGAAAATTTGTTGTTTGCCTTGTCTTCGTATGTCGTAGTTTCCATGTTCATCCAGCTTGACTGACAACAGTAAGTAGGTCTCGTCAAATATATATAATACTATTATAAATATCCACATTTGTTAATCAGTCAATAATCGTCATTTTATATTTTCATCTGCCCAGACACACACACAATGTAGCCTACAATGCGATATACAAGACACACAATGTCATATAATGAACAAATAGGGGGATGCCGAACAAATGACCAGTTGGGGTCTCTTAAACTGGCATTCACGTTGACCTATCGCCCGAAGTCAGAGTGTTCTTCGAAGATGATCTTTCTTCGTCAGTGCTTTTTTAAGCTATTTCTTGCTTTTTTTCTTACTTTATCAGGAATTTTTTGTCGCCGTGACAACAGTGACACGGGGTAGGAGGGGCCCAGAATAACCGCCGACAATGAGACTTGAACCAGGGTCGCGTGGGTAGATGCTGTTAATATTGCATTCTTGCAACTTAGGCCTACGAATCTGAGAAGATAATAAGTCATTGTAGACCAAGGCCCCATTACATGTATCTATATTTCTTACATATCATCTACCTCTATAATAATTATCATAATTATATTTGTTACCTAGTGACTTGATGATCCAGCAGTTGTATCGTTGATCACCATTTCACAAAAAAATTATTTACTCTTTGTTTTAAAAATATTGTCGTCTTCTTGTGGAACTAGATTTCAGCTTGATTTTTTTTTATGCTACTCAATTCGTCTCGATTTGGATGTAGTTTTTGTCTTGGACTTCCACTACATCATAACTAATGCATTCGCAGGCTTTCCACTTGATAAGGCTGTTGAATATGCGAAACTCCGGAAGCCTTTCTTAATCAACGACCTCGACATACAATTTTCGATTCAAGACCGCAGGAAAGTCTATCAAATTCTGAAAGAGAATGGTATTGAAACTCCAAGGTATGCAGTCTGCAATAGGAACGGAGATGAAGGTAGGCAGGATGTTGTCGTGCAACTCTGTCCAACAATTGATGAATGACGTTTTGAATTTAAGCTGAACAAAACTTCGAGGAATTTGATGACCATATTGTGATTGGTGACGAAACGTTTCATAAACCTTTTGTTGAGAAGCCGATAGACGCTGAGGATCATAACATTCACATTTATTACCCTTCATCAGCTGGTGGTGGATGCCAAAAGTTATTCCGAAAAGTACGCCTTGAATTTACTTCTGTAGGCTATTGAACTAAATTGATACATTGGCCATGATGAAATGTCATCAATAACTGAGAATGATATTCGATGATGATTGAGTGAAGACTGCTTTTCTCTAAATCATGGGTTCTTAGCCATGGGTCCCTGAACTTCTTGGGGCATGAAGCACCAAATCAGTGGGTACGCGATGCACTTTTGAATTAGCCCTATACGCTATCTTGAGCCCTAAATTATTTTGTGAACCAGCAAACAGTGGAATATTTTTTGGGCAAATTTAGTCAATGGTGTTTGTGATTTCAATATAGGTACCATCAGAGGTTGTGTTGGAAAGGAACAGATAAATTTTATTTAAACCTCAAGCGGTTACGAATCGCTAAAAATGTTAAGAAACAGTGCTCTAAAGCAATCACTGAATCCAAATATGCAAACTGCAACCATGGGCATCCATGATAGAATTCGATTGACCACTTCAACAACTAAAAAAACTAGGAACTGTATGAAACAAATCGGAATTCCTTTTACGAATCCAACAAACATTCCTAGTGTTTTTAGTTGCTCAATTGGTCAATTGAATTCGCCAGCGATGCCCTTTGTTGCCTAGTTTGTATATTGAAAATCAGTTTCTTTGGTGCAGCTTGGTTCTGTATCTGTCATCAGCTAAGTTATTTTAACATAGGGCCTACATTTCAATAATATATTCATCATGTAAATATATTAGAACCCGACGCTTTTCAATCTGACACTCTTCACGGGCAATCGTCAGCTAAGTAAGTAAGTGTTTCGTATAGATAAAATATGTTTATTACTGAATATTTATATCCATGTAACCTGCTTCTTTTTGCTTTTCAGGTAGGAAATCGTAGTAGTCAATATTCCTCTCACAGTTCTATAAGAAAATCCGGGTCATATATTTTTGAAGAATTCATGCCCACGGACGGTACCGATGTAAAGGTAATAACGTCTAGTCTTGTATGCAGCCAGTGGTGGTCAAGAGGGTTGTCCAAAATTTCAAAAATGCTGTGCTGCAATGTCGCATTCGATAGATTATTGACAAAAAACATTGACGAGCCTGCAAGCAGCTCGCATTTCCTGCAAAGCGTTTGAAAGTAGCTACCAAAGAGAGGACGTGCCACGTGCCACCGATCACAGAATGGCGAGTAGACTAGCAAACACGGAATCACGGCTCTTGATTGGCTAATGACCTATGCTTCAATGATCACCACGGAGACTTGCTGTTTAGTTCTTTGACTGACATCTCACCTAGGAATTAACTTCTTGTGAGAATCTGATAAGTGCCAGACATCTACCGGCTGTTACAGCCAATCCCCAGAGCATTCAAAAACTCAATGATATACCACGGCTTGGACTGAATAAGATCAGACAAAGTACCGCCTTGTTAAGCTTTATCTTTGTATTCAATGATGATGGACCAGCTCTGAATTATGAAATTTACTCGCCACTTGCATGAGGGCCTTTGCAATATTTCTCTGGTTTCCTTGCTTTCCTGGTGAACGCAAGGCATGTACAGCTGTTTCCTTCGCATTATCCGGTCATACTTTAAAGGCTTTTATGAAGCAGGTGGTAAACTTGTTCATCATGTACCTTGTAACTCAACATGTATCGAATGAATCATAAATCATTACCTGTTATATCGCAACCAATGCTTGCTAGGCAGGGATATAAAACAAATTTAAAGAAATTGACGCCGTGCAGTAGTTCCATTGAACCTTATTCGATTACCCAATCAAGACCCGTGATTCCGTGTTCATTGGGCAGCTATTTTCAAAGGTTTCTTGCGAAAGGACAAGACGTTCCCATGACCTTCTTGCCGGGTCATTGATGCTTTTTATTGATAATCTACATACAGAATGATACTTTACAATGTAGAATTTTTTAAATTTCACGAATTTTGGACAAGACCTTAGTAGTCAAAGTACTCAATGAAAGTAGAAGTAACGCTCTGAATTCTGCTCAATTACAAGCGAGTAGTGTTAGCTGAAAAACTGTGAAGTGGAAGTAGTAATCAGTGTTAAAATGGATCAACTTGAGTCAGTTGCAAGTTGGCAAAACCTATTTGAGCACCTTGAAATGGTAGAAGTACTTCGTTACTGAACACTTCTCTGTGTGAGTGTATGCCACTGTCTTTTAATTACGATGATTTACCTGCCTTTTTATACTTGGTGCTGTTTGCAGCGGAGCTACATAAATCTCTATTCCATCCTGCCAGGTTTACACTGTCGGGCCTGAGTACGCTCACGCGGAAGCCAGAAAATCGCCGGCCCTCGATGGAAAGGTTGAACGGGATAAGGACGGGAAGGAAGTTCGCTTTCCCGTCATTCTGTCGGCGAAGGAAAAATTGATTGCGCGGAAAGTCTGTTTGGCTTTCAAGGTAGAATTGACGGATCCCTTTTTTCTTGATACGTTCCGCGTTCATATCGGACGAACTCCAGCCGACGAAGTCATCTCTAGCGTTGGTCAAGGTGCGAAGTAATCAGCGTTGATATTGAACGAGAACCATCGCAGTAAATTCATTCTCAATTACAGATAGAAATAGCCATTCCCAAGTCCTGCCAAATCTGCTCTGAGTGGAAGTAAAAATTAGTGGTATGAAAACTGCTCATGATTTGGCCATGGCATCGCGTACTTTTAATTGTTAATCGGAGGTGGTTACTTCCGTATCACTGACTCAAAAAGACTGAAAAATGACATTGCAAGTTTGCGCAATTTTCAAACATATTCAGGGCTGTTTCACTCATAGGGGTAATGCAAACATATCCCAAAATTGCTTTCTGCTTTAAACAACCATAAGTAGGCCTTACAAAGTACAGAACTTCAATATTGCAGCAAACAATATGTTCATATTGTTGAATTTATTCCACTGGAAGCTTTTCGACTGGCTCTCTTCAGCAGTGAATGCCAGTAAATGAGGTTAACCAAGTTCGGAATATAGAAAGAATTTTGTCGTTGTGACGTAATAATGTCAAGTACACAATAATGACTAATAATGACAAGTACTGCCGTTCGCTACTTGTGTACTTGTCATTATTACGTCACAACGACAAAATTCTTTCTATATTTCGAACTTGGTTAACCTCATTTACTGGCGTTCACTGCTGAAGAGAGCCAGTCGAAAAGCTTCCAGTGGAATAAATTTACCAATATGAACGTATTGTTTGCTGCAATAACCATAAGTGCAAAATGTAGCTAATCTTGCTGAATAAGTCGTCAAGAAATGCGAGCAGTCTGAAAACATCACCACTTGAGTATGCAGTGCAAGTAGAAAACACTTAATGTTTTGTCTGAAAACGTGTTGTACTGAAAAGTACTTCTTTACTGACCAACTCCGATCATTTCTTTTGTCTTGCAGCAAACCGTGTGCGGATTCGATTTCTTGCGGGCTCACGGAAAGTCATACGTGTGCGACGTGAATGGTTTTAGTTTTGTGAAGAACGCCAGAAAATATTATGACGACTGTGCGAAAGTTCTCGGGTAAGTGTTGCGATCGTTTTATCTTTTTTTGGTTCCGCTGGAATTGGTGCAAGTGCTTATAACCACGGCCGATTCTGTTTCAGAAATATAATAATACGAAATCTAGCGCCGCAATTTCATATTCCCTGGTCCATACCCACCGACGATGAAATACCGATCGTGCCTACGACGTCAGGAACGATGTGAGTACAGTTTGCAGGTTGTTATTTGTCTGACGGATGATGCCGCATGAAAACGTCCAGACGTATAATTGTTGACCTCTAACTTGTGTAAAAACTGCGAAATGTGTTCACTTTCCAGATATCGGTAATGATTCTACCGGCGATATGTCAAAATAATCAAAGTAAAAAGCGACAGTATTGAAAACAAATTCTTCGTTGTTTGCTTTGGATAATATAATTGATGTAGCCATATCCAAAAGTTGCTCTGTAAACGCGAAGGTTCAAAAAGTATGGTAGTATGTATTTCCACTTCAATACCAGCACAAATATCAACATTGTTCCAATAAATGATCTAATGTCGTTGAGTTATCTAAAAAAGCAGATGTACTTTATTACCAACCACCTTCGTGCTTTTGGACAAATAATAACTTTCGAGTATCACACAGTAAAGGAGTATGATCCTGGTTTTTTCATTCGCAGTTCAGGAAGGGAATTTATTGATTTATATGTGGAAACAATCACCAAACCAATTTCTGGTATTATATCAGAGTTGTTATTTCTTGCAGGATGGAACTTCGATGCGTGATAGCAGTCATTCGACACGGCGACCGTACTCCGAAGCAGAAGCTCAAAATGGAAGTTCAGCATCTCAAGTAAGCTCTGTTCAGTGTACAATGCGTCAGGCTTTGGCATCATCGCTATCTGTACGCGTTGTCGCAGATTTTTCGATGTTTTTCACAAATACAACGGCCAACAAAGTGGATGGTTAAAACTGAAGCGTCCGAAACAACTGCAAGAAGTATTGGACGTTGCGAGATATCTGCTGGCGGAGCCGAACGAAATTTTGTGCGAAAGGCATCAGAAACTCGAGCAGTTGAAGACCGTTCTTGAAATGTGGGTTTGATGAATTGTGATTTGTACCAAAATATACATTTGAAACTTGCGCCAATGCCGTTAGGTATGGACATTTCTCGGGTATCAATCGGAAAGTTCAGTTCAAAGAAGTGACCGGCGGTAAAAGCATCACTTCTAGTTCTGACGATAGCGATCGTAAGTATTTTGCATTAGCGCTTACTGCCTCAGTGCTGTTCAAATGTGTGAGATGTCTAATTTGAAAACACTAGTGGATAATAATAAGAATTAGTTGTTACTGATCAGACCATCAAAAATCTATATAAGATTAGAATACGCCTTGAATTAACCTCCCGCATTTATTGCCAATTGGCAACATTTTAGTCTGACCTTGTTGCTTAGCGAGATTTTATTTCTTCATCCCACTGAAATGCATAATAAGCAGACAGTATCTATGATGATGCAAAAGAATACTCATTCACAGTATTCGGATAGGAAAGATCGATATGACCCAAAAGGTCAACTAGTCTGATCACACCTGTATCAAACAAATACACTCTATCTACATCAGCGGTTTTCAACTATTTTATGTTTCGATTTCTGATTTGAAATGTTTTGAGGCCCAACTCTAAATTTGGTAAGCTGATTTCTAAAAAAACTTTGATCACACCCTTGGAGACTTACTCTCACCCCGTTTCGGAAGCTGATTGAGAAAAAAATACAAGGTCAGCACTTTTCCCAGACATACTTATGGTGTATTTGGGAAGCTGATTACTTAATATGAAATAAGGTCAGACCAGACTCACTCATGACCTGATTGGGAAACAGGTTTTGTGACCCACAGGTTGAAAACCACAGCTCTAAACGATCTGGTTGTAATGAATGTGAAATCAAAAGACGAAAAATTGAATCTAGGATCATCTGCTATTCTTACAAATCGTTATTTCCGATGTGTTTTCACTATTATCATAACTCAATAATTCCGTGCCACAGACACAAGGACTCTGAAAAGGCCAACGCTATTGCTGATTTTGAAATGGGGCGGAGAGCTGACGCCGGCGGGCCGCAAGCAAGCGGAAGACCTGGGCCGTGCGTTTCGGTGCATGTATCCGGGCGGCAAAGGTAAAAGTTCTTCGTGTAGTTTGTGTTCTGACAGTCGAAATTCAACTGATTCTTTCGGTATTTGTCTAGTGGAAGGACATTTCACAGGTAATTGATAAATAGTTCGGGCTTTGTGCTTTGAATTCCGGATCTGCATTTGTGGCATGATTTTGTGATGGATCCTTCTATAAGCATGCTATCGATTTCAGTTAGCAATCAGATTTCTGTCCCTGTACTGTAAATGTGATGTAGCGGTACTAGCGATAGAACACTTACAATTGAACAATTGAGAAGTGTTAGTTCATCACTTGACAACACTTTGTGTTTCTTAACTGTTTAGTGTT
>ATSW01007863.1:0-14196 GCA_000444245.1 Botryllus schlosseri | reverse complement strand
TTATACGATCACTCTCACCGCTTAAGTGCGACCATATAGGATACCGCTAGACAAAGGAAAAAGTTTTTGATGGCTTCTGTAATGACATCCACTCATACTCCCGAATTTAAGCTTTCTCAGTCTATGGTTTCAAGTAATTGCAAACCCGATAATAGATTCGTAGCTGCAATCAATTGAAACTGCTGAACTCAGTGTTGGTAACTCTACCTGGATACATCTTCGTCCGCTGGCATTTAATTCACGCTTTATTCACCTCTCACAATTGCAAATACGAAAGGAATTCACAAAACATGACCCACGATTGATGATATTATCATTGAGATATACACTTGCATCGAATGGATCTAATATCATATTTACGATGGTTTGGTGTAATGGGCTCAGAAGGGCATACAGATTCTTCCTTTCCTAGCAATCAAAGTGAATGTAAACAACGTCGGCAATGTCACGATTTACACACACTCACGCTATTACGTCCAGACCAGTGGCCTGCCAGATTGCCATATCATTTTTAGAATATATTTTCATAAGGGAATGAAGTGATTACAGGCAGTGAAATTTGTAACGCGGTCGAACTCGTCATCAAGCCAACGCTGTCGGTACACTACAATTTATAGTAATGCCATGGTCTGGAAGAATGTAAATAACACTCGCAGACTCACGCATCCAAAACAATATGAGGTGCAGTTCGATCAACTGCGCGTGCCAGCGATAGTAACGGCAAATTCGATGCTGATTGATTCTTACAATAGTGTGCAGTCAGGGTGAAGATATCTCATTATGATTTGGTTAATTGTATAGCTCGTCCACAACGGACTCCATCATGTATGAAGATGACATATATTGATCGCGAAATTGAATGACCAAGATTGCATAAACACACGCTGATCATAGCATTCAATATCATCCAGGGATGTCGATATCTTTAAAAGTCAGTTTCCGAGAAATCTGATTTTTGACAACTGAGTTTATGCCATATATTGGGCTGTTGTGTTGATACGCAGTTCTGTTGTAATTGTATATTGCGGATAGTAAACAATACCTTCGAAGACCGGCATGGCAACGATATTATTATCCGCCGTACGATGAGGAGTGCCACAAAATGCATTAGCGGATATCCACAAGTAGCATTGAATAACATATCAAAAATACACAATGAGGTCATGCTTCATGATTATTTCGGCGTAAATGGCCAGATATAGTCGTGGCACGAGAGGACTTAATGAGTGCGTGCGTATAGCGCTAAGAACAACCTAAAATGAAAGCTTCTTGTTTTACGAAAATAATGAAATCCTATGTTTTTCGCAGTGTAAATGAATTCTCCCGAGATCTCAAACAGAAATTTAAACGCGATAACCAAAGATAGCAAATAATGTAGCCACCTCTGTAACGTTTGGATAGGTTGCTGTCACCGGATATGCTTTTTAGCAGAGGTGATAAGTAAAAGTATTTCTACTTTTCGGAGCATTTACCCCAGACCAGTCGTGACTCGAGACATCGCAACACTGTTCTGGCCACATATGAAGCACTGCTTCACTTGCCTCCCATGGTCGCACGTTCCCGAATTTAAACAGGCACCAAACATCAATAATTGCGATACTATTTGAATCTAAACGGAGTGGTGATTATTGTCATCCTCTAACGAGGTCGTATTATCTGTTGATGACTAAACGTAAGGCATTAATATTAAGAAGTGGTGCTTACAAATACGACTTTTTACTATATTAACATGATATATGATACAAAGTACCATTGCTTATTTATGAATGTTCAGTTTGTGTGATATAGTTCTCGTAAAAGCAAGTAAAAAAAGTAACTGTTCCTTTGTCGACTGGATATATCAAATCATCGATTACGATTACGATTCCTTGAAATGTTCAAATTTTCGTAATGGAATACGATTACAAAACACGATTACCATGTAGTTGACTTCTGTACCTATATATACCATACCTATGCCAATACATATAACTAAATAAGCTCTGCATCTACTTGTGCAGCATCGGTGGCTACTTTCACCATCCGTGATTACATTGATTACACTAGGGCTGACAGCGCATTTTGAATGAGTCGTATTGACTGAAAGTCTTTGGTTGGACTCCGTAAGACGATCACTAACTATTTCTGGCCAGTCGGACTTCTTGACCAACCAAGATTTTCCAGATAACATCAAATATAAATTGGTTTCTATAGTAGCTAATTAAAGCAGACGCAATATTCAATAGCATAGGTCTTGATTCACGATAAATAATCACTCCCTCATATGAATGTATTTCTCGGTACGAGATGTAAGAAATGAGCTTAAAAACCATTCTTTATCCCGTTGATTCTATTAACGTTAAGAAAAACTCCGCACATGCAGTAAATGATATCTATATTGGTTACACTGGCCAACAAAGTCATCCTGAAATTGCACCCTTGTAATCATGAAAATTAGAGGAACAAACCTAACTGTACATTTTCAGTCCAATAGGACATAACAAGAGTTAATTACTACAATGTGAACATCAATCTTCAAAAATCGATCTATTTGATACTTAGACGCAGATGGCGTATTTTCACTGAATGCTTTCCTACAGCACGTATGCGCGTATGCGCGTATGCGCTGTATCTGTTCGGGTTAATTCTGGGATTGATGAGCAATAGTCACGCGGGCCATTTCACATGTTAATCAGATGTTATCCCTCTTTTCATAAGGAAGATCTATAGATTCTTTCGTCCGCTAGACTAAATACTGCTGACAGTGTCAATCAACTGCGATGCCTACGTTTGCTGCTTGACTAGCTTCGAATAGAGACGGAATGACAATGTACGCTTCCTTGATATACCATAACCGTGGAAGTGTATTTTAGTGGCATGGACGACAATCTAATTTTTCTGGTCGATCGCATAAAAAGCTAATTTCGCTGCTAACCTCAACATTAAACTCATACTGCATAACGTATGTACTGAATATTCAATAGCGTACACAGCAGGGATACCTAACTGGAGCACCGCGATCTGAATGCTGACCTTTTCTATGTTCGATCCGGGCCTTATATGTGTTAGTATTTACTTGCTTATTTAAGCAAAGCCAATTCGATTATCGTTTGATTTGACTAACAGAACTATTTATATACATTTCGCTTGTTGCTTTTGCTAATACCTAGTACTATGCCGGATTTTGTATAGTGTTTGACCGGATAACATTTGCGTGACTCTAAATTATTTTATGAGATTTATAACGGAACGAAGCGAATTTCAAACTTTGTATCTAGTTCTCTGCTAAAATGGATGAGTATACCTGATATAGTATTGGGGTACTATTCCCGCTCAATATAATACTGACTCGCATTCCATAGTTCTGTGAAATCATCCCTAAATCCACTATGTCAATGATCCGCTATAGTTGGAGCGTTGATCTTTAACATTCCGAAAGGCTCGTTAGATATGCCAAGATGTAATGTTTTCAATGATGCAGTCGTAACATCCGACGTTTCTATCCAATAAATAAAACCGGACAGCATAAACAATAAACATTTCTTTTATAATGTTTTTACAGTGCGTACATCTCACCGTTACTGATGAAGCTCGTGTAACTTCATACTTTATTAACACAATTTCTCTCCGGAAGATGCACAATGAATCTTACACAGACTTACGCCAGATATCACAAAAGCATGATTACTTAAGTACATAACTGATGTGATGCTATGTGGATTCTATGTTGTACCTAGTTTAGAGCCTATGTTCAACCTGCCCATTACCGATAATCAATTTCCTGAAGAAATATGGTATCAAAAAGACCTCATTTTGCGAAGAACAGAGGACCAACGACAAACGACATGACTGATCAACTCTCAAATCTATTAAAAGACTCGGCTACTCTTTCAACAACCCCTATTAGATGTTAAAACGATGCAACAACAAGAAAAACGATAAAATCTGCGACTACAAACTGGAGCATGCGGTGTTAGCGATTCGGATTTTATGCGTGAGCTATTTCAGCATCTCCAGAAATAGTATTTGCCGCTGATTACCGGCAATAATATGTCGCTCGGATGGGTATATTAAACGAGGGTGCTCCCTTAGCACCATGGAATTTCCATGAAAGATATACGAGTCCAATGTAGTTATGTGCGGTCGCTGCCATTGTGCGCTCAACACATACTGTACACAATTGCCTAATCACTACATATCACCTCGAACTGCACTTTTTGGACATAACGTTGACTGTAACAAGTAGAAAAACCTCGCCTCAGCTATACACAAAACACGCGACTTTTATTTCAGTAACGTATAACCTAATGCGATGAAATTACTACAAAGCAGATAGGCTGGTGTTAGATAGAGTAAATGAACGGACCTATCGAATCTTCACAACACCAGTAAAATCTTTAACACAGATTTCGGAATTGACTGTTGAATGATACATACGTGATGAAATATAATATGATGCAGCAATATCGAATTACGGTTAGCTAATCATGTTTTAATTACTCGGTGTCGTGATAACGAAACAGATGTGAATTGCGTGAAATGCCGAAACCGCAACACGGCGGAAATTGATGGTGGTCGATAGTAGTTTCGAAGTATTAGATTATTGCTCATGATTTGACCGCTAATTATTCTGGTATCAGCTTTCCAGCATATTACCGGCTCTCGTCTGGGCAACCTGCATTTCGCGTCGCTTGTAAAATGGGTTAACATTATACCCTCGACAGAGGTGTTCTACGAAGAAATACTTCTACTTTATCACAATAGGCTATGTTTTTCCCACAACTTCCGCTGTTAATTGAACAGATTACTTTTTCAACATATTGTTGTTTAGAATAGTAGGAAGTAGTTATGAAATTATCCTGCTGCTAAAAGTATGCGTACCCTCTACCCAATCTTCAACACTCTTTGAAACTATTTCCGTGGGTAGTTTGCAAATCTTACATTCTTCACTTCCGTTTGAAGTAGAAGTAGACGCGTCTAAGATATTGCTGCTTGTAATCGAGTATAGACGTTTACTCTCACTTCTACATGAGTAGCAACGTTGACTGCTTTGCCCACAACTGATTAAGACCTTCTCCGTTTATTACAAAGTTGTTAGCACCTGCGTGGGATACAATGTCCGTACGCGTGACTCGGCGAACTCGATGACGCTGTAGAATATGAGATGTGCGGCGAACAAATGGAAGAAAGAAATTACCGTGTTTCGCCTGCCTTTTTAACTTGACGGTGAATGAGCCTGCTGCGGGGAACTTGAATATCCGACTTGATTTCTTCCGCGTCGCGTCACTCGAGTTCAAAGGCGAATATTGATCATTGTCTGCCGACCCTTCCACGCGCTCTTCCACAGGACTCAGAAACATATCAGTGCTATATATTTTCGAAGATAATGCTATCTAGAATGGCAAATCGTGATTGAGACACTGTTATTTTGTGCTGTGGATTTATGCACGATACGAAGAAAAACAGTTTCGCATATTGAACATTGCAGCCTAATCACAACGCCTTATCCACGTACACATCGTAGAAATTATTTGGCTGTCTGGCACGACCGTACCTCCATACTCTCCCTCTCTCATCAGTGTTTTTAACGTTGGTGACATGGTAGCGCTGGTTCGCGTTTGTGATCCTTAATAATTCAGTGGTTCGCGTTCGCAAATGAGCTTTGATAGGCTCCACCCAAAATGTGATGTGAAATTCCTTTAATCTTACCATCTATGATCAAAATTCCTAGGATATCAACTATATCACGATGACACCGAGAAAGGAAATTTAGCACAACACTCCGAGGAGTCTTGCGACATGTCAAATTGTACTGATTTGCGAGAATGTTCCTTGACAAATCGCTTTATTAAATAAATAAATGACTCCGTTACTGTTAGATGCTAGGCCGTGATCGATATTCCAGTGCAGTAAGAGCAGGGGCGGGCAACTTCTCCAGTCGGCAGGCCGGATACGGGGAAATGAAGTATTTGGCGGGTCATATTTCTGAATCGATACATTAATCGCGTATTTATTCACATATAGAAGGAATGAATCGTATTTAATGTAAACTTTAAGTTCAAAGCATATAGATTAAAAACGGTTTTATTGAATTTATTAACGTAATGTACTTCAATAGCTGTTGAAGTCAATGAGACATCTGGGGGTGATTGAAGTTGTCAACTATATAGTTCTCTGATATCTGGCTCCATGTCGGACGTGGAAACCCGTAGTAAATATTGCACGTAAACATCAATTCGATTGGGACGCAGCTTTGTCTTCTTAATGTACATGATCGAGATTATTTGCTCGTGAATGCATGTAGGTCTGAACAGAACAATTAGTTTCAATGCCATCTTTCTCAGGTTGGCAAATTTGGATTCATTCAGTGACGCATAAAATTTGTACGCTTTCTGGTTGGAATTTTTGATTCGGGTCAGAAACTGTCTGCGGGCCGCTCAAAATCCCGTCGGGGTCCGGATCCGGCCCGCAGGCCGTAAGTTGCCCGCCCATGAATTAGAGAGTTATATATGCCTGATGAGGGGGAAATGCTATGTTTGGGTATGTGCTGCAACATAGTTGCTGGGTTGCGGAGATCATTATCTGGGCATCACTACTGCGATTTGATGTAACATCTTATGTATTCGTTAGAGTGACCTCGTTATGAGTAACATCTTACGAATTGAACCAACCGTTGTCTGATAAATGACTATTATTCCGGCCACATGAGACAAGTGAATGCACAGAAAGGCAAAGGTGCCCGCCTATGCAGCAATTTTTGGCGAAACAAGATGCCAAATAATTCGATCTGGATTTTCGTAAATTCCGAAAATGTAAGATCTATAATATAATAAGCATCCTTGCTTGGAATTAGCACTGTTTCGTCATCCGACGAGATAGATATTCACCTACGTTTTCACACAGAACCTCATCTCAAAGCTCGTGTTTACACCAGAGCTTTCAGAGACTCGCACTGTGCCTATATGCTTTGACTAAGACTACTGAATTAATTCACGCCGGAATTCCCAGGCTTTCTTCAGGTCCAGTGTTTCTTAGATGCTCTGCGCATACCTGAGGGTAACAGAATTTGGTGGAGATATAATGCGCGTAATAGCCTCGATTACTTCGGGGCGATAGGTCACTAATGGTCATCGATTTAGCGGCATCTTCAATAGCCAATAGCCATAGCCGTTTCTTCACATTTACTAGTCCGATATGGGATCTCCATTCCTTCGTGATATCGATGTCAATAAGCGCGTTAAGCCGTCGATAGGTACGACCGGTACCACGTGGACTGTTAAAGTTTTTAGTCGAAGAATGATATCGCAATTGCTAGCGCAATATCTACTCCGATGCACATCCAACTGTGTTCTAATAAACTTACAACTTTCGTATATACTATTTTACTTACAGCCGCCCGGAGCCTATCGTAGGCCCCGAGCCACTCTATTTTACAGTCCATTTAACACGTTACCCAAGCCTCTATTGTCGCTTAACGACTGTACCATACGTACGTACACTGTACGTATACTGTTGTACATTTATAACGTGTCCGCAATACCAAAAGTATCTGCCTGTTACGAAAGTACCCTATCTGGTAACTTAATTATTTCATGATGACGTAATAACTTATGCTTCAATTATGATGCATGGCGCGATGAGCGTGTGATTAACTTCTAAGTTACAAATCGATGGATCGTACGTGAAGCGTAAGCTGTTCAAAACGCTTCATGTCTCGGCAGTGTTGTGTTACGTAACCGATAAAGCTTTCGCGGAGAGAAGATTGGATAACTTCAAAGCTCTGTTGCTTCTGGCTTACACAATACAATTATACTCGATTTCCGTGTTCGAATCGCTGCTGCGGATTAAATGGGAAGGCGACTATCTTCGCTAAAAGCGACATCAAAAATATACCGACAGAGCCGCGTTATTATACTTAATAACTGCAATTATTCACCGATATCAAATTGACTAACATCGCGATGGGCTCGCTGAAACCTACACCTTTCAAAATTATCTTGCTGCTTAACGTTCTTCAGTGAAACTGATAGACTTCGTATAGCATTTTCTGCTTGACCCGAGCACGAGGGTAGATGTTCTTGGTTCTGCCTCAGCGAATATCCAAAGACTTCGTCTAAACCTGCGGCACCTTTAGTAATTCTTCGCAAAGTGATTTTTGGTGGTGGAATTAATAATCGTATCAATATTATGGCGTCTTCTTCGATGCACCCCTACTTATCACTAAATTTGCACTGGTTGGTAACGATGTTGGCATTCCCCCCTTAGAAGATACATGCAAAAACCGATCGTACATCCGCCTGTCTCGCACTGAGTCAGGATTCCGGGGAATTGTCCACAACGTGTGTCATATCCTTTTTACCGTTGCGTACACTTGCTAACACGAAAAATGCACTCGATTAATCAGGAGTTCACGCAAGGTAGATAACATTAACTGCACGACAGTTTCACCACATTATTGCTATTTGCTGTACTACGCTATTCGCTGCCGCCGTCATGGTACGGTAATTTGTTTATAAAATCCTTTTGGTATTGAGAATGGTAGCGACTTCTGCCAACATGATACCAAAATGTTGATAGAAAGCCTTTACGCTACAGCTACCGACACTAGCCGCGGTATCAGGTCAGAAATGCGCTCCTTTCTGTTGGATTTACAGCAAAGATTTCATACGAATGCTCGCACAAAACAACAAATCCGATATGCATTCAGACAGCGAGCTGTATTCTCGAAAAGGATCAAATCTCAAGAAGCCTATTCGCACCGGATTTCTACCGAAGAGTACCGACTGATCTATATCTGACATTGAAGATAATTGCCTTAACTTGCACCTTGTCCGAAGGAAGCCACGCTGTTCCCTGGTTGCATAGAATAGATTGCTGTCTAGTCTCTGATTGCGCTTCTAAGAATAATCGTGATCTTGAAAGGCACCAATTACATTCTTACACAATACATGATAGACAGCTGCAGTCTATGCGGTTGACTGGACTTGCAACAACATATTTTTACACGGGGGCATATTGCTCCGCCCTGCTGTCATGGTAACCATTGTTGTGAGGTTCATGGTTGGTGAGGCACTGACGCGTTAGAGTCCGATTTACAAATATATCAACCCAAAAAGGTAAATTATTCATTTGGCAACTTGTTTCTTATCACAGTAACATTCTTCACGCGCAGGCCACGTTGGAAGTTATTACATATCCACAATTTACGTTAGGTACGTAAAATACACATCAGCTGCATCATTAAGAGATAGCGGTTAACTCTGCATTGCACTATGCCGTCGTAATTACACGATTCGTACTATACCGTCGGTTCACGAAGTCGATAGCCGATTGTGTCAACCACCGGTGGGGCAGGTAAATTTGTGCCTGACCTTCTACTGTTTCACTGAGCTATCATTGTATTAACAAATGCAGAATTCCATATTCAACGGTGGTTTTGAGAGGTTCTGGCGACCTGAATTTTTTGCTATTAGGATTTTCAGAATCAGCGCGACAATAGCATTCCATTAATACTAGGTATTATGAATCCCGACCTGTTTATGATGAATCGCGCAATCACAGATGAGGCTTGGCTCGTCTTCGCTGCTGCTTTCACCATATATCTATGCGAATTGCGGTATTTTGGGTGTAAAATTGTTCAAAATTAGTCATTCATGAAGATTAGCTGAAAAATACCGATAACCATTAAAGGTTTTACTTATGGTTACCATATTTTTGAATCGGGAAAGGAGGACACTTTGTCAAAATTTTCAAACTTGAAATACCGGTGGAAAATCTTGAAAAATTAGTCAATTTTTCCCACTTCGTAGTCGGGTCAACTTTCTCGCTCAGCGCCCAAAATACTGTTTTCTCCTTCACTTTATCAGGTGGTTGACTAAAAAAAGGTCAACTTTCGCTCAGCTTCCGAAATACCCGCCTGAGCGTCAGTTCAGTGCTATTTTATGGTCGAATTCTGCCCTATGTTTTACCAAAAAATCTAAAGAAAGAGGACAAAATCTCAAAAAGAAGAACATTTAGGCTCCTCGGAGGACATTTTCAAAAGCCCAAAAAGAGAGGACAAATCCTCCTAGAGGAGGACGTATGGTAACCCTATTTTAACAATTTTATTTCACCTATCCCGGCGACAGGTGAGGCACTGCCTCACTCACCTCCCGTGACCGTACGTCCCTGATAGCAATTTAGGTTGATGCCAGCCCATGAAAGGTTCTGGTTCGTGTGAATGCGAACATTTATTAAAAGAAAAGTACTCGATGAACCCTGTCGTGAACACGAACATACGAGATGAAATCGTATTGCTAAATCAAACATAGATGCCTTTACGTCTGCATAAACAGTGCGGGTGCAGTATTCGGAGTACGCTTGGTTTCATGCGAAAGACTCTTCTCAACCTAACACGAATTTAAAAGCTAGTCCCAATTCGCTGTGATCAATAACTCTTCCTATTGCGACACATCCTGAGATCATTCTTTAGAAAGGGTCGACTTCCAACAAAATTCTGTACAATAACTTATGTTATGATTTCTTTCCGTAAAAGGTTGGTTTTAGGTAGATGGTAACAAACGAAATCACCCACATCTCCGGATGATATGTTCTCCCTTCACCATTACATAGTCCAGTATCAAATTGGCGATATCTATTGCTGCGTCATTCTTGAATCTGTATTAGTCTCAGAGAAGCGTATATCAATTTTCAAAGTGAACACCGGCTATTCTCAAAAACAAATTTCGGATATATTTTCGATAAACTCGGATAATATGTGCACTGAGTGCACATGTACTATACACAGTGTACAATGTACAATTGTACATGCTTGTTAACAGTCGAAAATACCACATTCCGTAGTATGTTTTGGTGACTGAGTTAGGGATATTGTAACAAAATTAGCACCATAACACATCTCACCTGCTGCCATGCTCAGCTGACAAACCAACTAAAATTCTAGTCCGGTGGTGAATACTAAACTAGGTGCTCGTTGCACAACATCACAATCCCAAAGGCTTTTGATTTGACTGCATCTCAAAATTCGTATGAATGTGATTGCGAGAAGCCGAAGCGACATAATCGTTTTGTCTTACATTTGCGAAACATTTGTCTCAAGATGTAGAGACCAGACCGGTACAATTGGGGTTCTATTTGGTCTAAGGCTCGCCGAACAGAATTTTCACGCGATCGGTGTTCCTATAACGTTGTACCATCATTTATTCATTTATTGGTAATCGATTCGAATTACCGCAGTAGATTGACATCGTGAGATGCGAAAAGCAATACCAATTGATTTAAACGTGAAATGATTTCGGTAATCTGCATTTCGAATAAACAAGCTCTTATAGCACCATGTTTATTGCATTTCTATGATGAAAGTTGCGAAGTTTTAATTCAATTCATCAAGGCAAAACGAGTGTTGGTGAGTTTTCAAAGGGCGTNCTNAAGAATGAAAACAATAGTTTGGGAACCGCTGCTACAGCTTGTTATTGCCCAACGCGCATGATATAACGGCCGGATTACTGAATAATTCGGAAGTAACATCGTATTCTGAGTGACTATTACGAGCGCAAACATTTTAGCATATATGCCCAATCGTTATCATTCGTATATCTGAGCACTTGAGCAGATTACGGTACAATCGGCATAGCCTGCATATATCGAAAGAAGCAAATGCTTTCTCCTTCTTGAGCGAACTACCTTCCAATGACCTATTAGTTATTAATATGACAGTAAGCAATTGGTTCTAAGGTCGAATCCGTCCAATGTCGACTCCATGATTCCTACCTAAATGTTGGAGGTATATTAAAGCTCCACCTCGCCGTCTCATTTGCTTAAGCTGTGTCTTACAAGAGCCTATACCAAAAGTGGACAGTGGACAGTGCTAAAAGTCAGGGCCGATCAGGAATCATAATGAAGATTATCGGCATGGCATGGAATGACGACGACGAAAGAGATATTTGTATTTAGACCAAACTACCTTCCAAATGATACAAACGACCCTAACCTCCGTATTGCTGATAAGAGATATCTTCATGTTGCGTTGTACCACTGCGACCCGGAAGTTCACACGTATATGGATTCTCGAAGTTACATTTAAAGATATGTAAGATCCTCGGCATCTCCAGACCCTACCTATTTTCCCGCGGATGCTATGGTTTTCAACCGCACTGTCAGTATACAAAATATTTACTAGTTACCACAAATCATATCAGGCTGACATTTCAGTGATCCGCCAACGGAAAACACAGGTAGATCCGCGAGCTCTAGCGCGTCTACCAACACGGCTCGTTAAACGGAAATGAAACATGTACAACGTTTATATGCATAGGCGAAAATGTTCCATCTTTGCTAACCACGAGATATATGATATATCGATGAGATATTTCTGGCTCAACAATAACGTTCCGTACCTGTCCACGTTCTATTAATCATCGCGGTTATGAGCATTTACATCGTGCCCGATTCACAGCAATTATAGTCTTTTCACCTTTCTACAGACAATTCCGCGTGTATATGATTGCAAACTGTGCGATGCAATGCGCAAATAGCCAACCACTTTCGAATAACTACATGAATAAGCTGTACTGCTTGCTGCGAAATGATAAAATTATTAAGACACGAACGAGATTAGTTTTTACGATACCTCTGTTGTATACCTCGCCTACGTGATATGGCGGACGATATTGGTACCATGGTTAGAATTTCCTAAATTGGAAAATTTCACGAAATTGTGTGAGTCTTTTGCGCATTCGTCTCATCTTAGAAGAGATCACAGTATTTATTTACGAATCGGAAAGGCAGACACACATTTATGTCAAGGATCGTTTCGCGGTTGCTTTGTTGTTGTTGCCATTCATTTAACTAATTTATCTTAAGGGTATCGCCTTTGACGTCAATAAGAGTGCACAACTGCACGTGCGCAGTATACTGCGAATATCGCATGAGCTCGATATCAGCATGTGAAAAATGGAATATTATGTGATCTTTGATGATTAATGAGTTATGGCCTGGTTTTCGCACCGGGAATCCCTCCAGTAAGTTGTATCTTTTGTGCGCATGTATTGTACAGTACACGCGTTGATAAAAAGCGGAGTGCTGTGAAAATAATGACGGAGGCATTACAGCTAGGGCTGGGCAAAATCGAGTACTTGAGTGATTCGATTCTGAATCACGTATTACGCGTCGAGTCGAGTCAAGCATTCGAGTATCACTCATTATCACCTCACAACATAATGCATCATGTCAAAGTTCAAACGTGTACCTTTTATGCCCCCACAAAGAACATATTGCGTGCTATCAGAGAGATTAAAGATACTTTGTTATTTTTTCGACCATACTGATTTCATTACAGTACTTGACAATGTTCTTGGATGATCATGACTTCAGAAATGTGTTATTCTCATTACCGGTCGTACTTTTGTACTATGTCTCGTATGCTGCGACACGGCTAATTAACGTTTTAAGGCTTCCTCAGGGAAAATACTAACAAAACAATAATTCTGGTTAGGTAAATTAACTTTCAGTTGAGAGGAGCGTATAATTTCAGTACTCGAAAAAACGGTATTTTACTACTCGACTCGAATCATTTAAGTTAATACTCGATTCAGATTAGAGTACTCGAATCATTGTGCCCAGCCCTAATTACAGCATAATTAGAAGTTGTCAAAGTAGTCTGCATTGCTTCTCGAGTAGAAGCAGAAGTATCGTAGTAAATTTCTATTCAATTACAAGTAGAATCAGCGATTTTTAAGACGAGTCAAAACTACTTCACGAATGTATATTCCAGCAGTTATCCTGATGGATATACGTATAGGAGATCAACAAAGTAGGTATCAGACACGCGAGATTCGCATCCCATTGGGAACTTGCAGATTTTCAATGATTAAAGACCATGGCCCTAAATAGGGCTGGTCACATTGATTCGAGTACTCGAACCCGAATCGAGTTTTAATTGCAATGGTTCGAGTCGAATAGTGAGATTCCATACCAGTGTTTCACAGCCTTTTTCGACCCTTCACCCCCTTATCAAGCTCGTCATAAATTTTCGGCCCCAAATATTTACGGATCCGAAAAAGAGGACATTCATACGGGAAATTTATTCACCTAGAACTCTTTTCGCCGGTGAATTGACTAAAAAGTAGGTATGATGTGAACCTCTGAAAGGTGTGAACACGAACCTTTTTGAAAGGTTCTGTGTGAACACGAACGTGAACCTCATGACGTCACGTGACG
>ATSW01007862.1:0-11981 GCA_000444245.1 Botryllus schlosseri | reverse complement strand
GAATAAACATATATGCCTAGCCTCGTCATTTCATCTCGCAGCCCATCTTGAAGTTATTATGAAATGGCGGTTATGTATATCTCAGGAGAAAATATATTTTTGCAAACAATTTTTTTTCAAAATCCAAATACAACATCTCATAATCAGCAATAAGTTTGAATCAGTAGACTATTGACAATTTGTCAATGAAAATGAGTCTGCGCAATAGAATATTTCATCTCAGACGGCCAATCTGTTTATGTGAATCCCTAAGTTTCAGCAGTTATGAAGCGAGTCTTACTATTGATTTCTTTAATTTAGAAAATTAGAAATTAGGTCATAAACCATTTTTGCAAATATGGAGGTTTCGTGTACCCCCTGAAATTGCTCCGCGGACCCCCGGTTGAGAACCGCTAGATTGGAAGATAATTAATATTCCTTACTCCTTATACTGAATGCAAAATCTTGTGTTCCATAGTATCTCGATCGTGGTGGTGAGTCGAAGTCGCAATTTGCAATTGAAAAGCGGCTTGTCAGTGAGATATTTAGTGGATTGTGCAGTTCATTGACATGTCGAAAGGTATGATCTTTGTCATGGCTTTAACAAAACTGCCGAAGCATAGAAGTATGGAAAGATATTTCAATACCATACTGTTGGTGTTGAGATCACTGAGTAATAGATTTGACTCAAGTCTCATTTTAATGTCATTACCAGACTCGAGTTGATGTGTGGAATAACAGGTGAATTTTCATGTAATCAAATATCGATCCTCTCAGTCTCGATAGAAATGACCACGTCATTAATATCAGTCCTTTATCTACGATATTCCGGATCAATATGTGTTTCATATATTGTCAATTCCACAAGAAGCATCATTGCAGACAAATCAGCTTCGGCATTAGTAATGACATTGTCGGGCATTATAATATCATTATAACGGGCGTGCATAAATTTATTCAATACGTAACGGTCGTGTGGAACTAAGTGAGCGCATTTCAACATATGTTCGTTACACATGTCTGAATCGGTCGTGGGCTATATGCGGGGTTGAAAATAAATTGGATTTACGACCACAATTATTGAGCGATAGTTTTGGATTAACGATGTACTTTGAGCACTGTACGTACGTGTGTACACTCCGGGATATTATACGGGGTCTGCAAATCAAAGGAATATTATTTTATCTTACGGTTGCGATGATTGAACAGAAACCACAGTCAAATTTTGCATTTAACGTATTTTAATATCTATTCCTTGTCGAATTGCGTCCTACCTTGGTTAATGATTCATTGATGTATATTGTATAATAATTGGTTGATCAATTTATTATCTCATTGGTTATAGGCTGGGCAAAATGATTCGAGTGCTCGAATCTGAATCGAGTAATTATTTTAATGATTCGAGTCGAGTAGTATAAGACGATTTTTCAAGTACTGAAATTATACGCTCCTAACAACCGAAAGTTATTTTATGAACGAGAATTATGGTTTCGATACTATTTTCCACTGTGGAAGCCTTGATTAGCCGTACCCAGCATGCAAAACATATAGTACCATAACTATAACTAATGTTACTGAAAATAACACACTTTCGAAGTTATGATCCTCCCACAACATTGTCAATAAGTGTAATGAAATCGGTAGGGTCGAAAAAATACGAAAGTATCTTTAATGTGATGGATACCAGGCATTATATTCTTTGTGGTGGCATAAAAGGCACATATTTGAACTTTAACATGGTGCATTCTGTGATGTCGTCATAATGAGTGATACTCGAATACTCGACTCGAAGCATAATACGTGATTCAGAATCGTATTACACAGGTACTCGATTTTGCCCAGCCCTAGTTGTAGGAAGACGTGGAATACATATGTACTTTTTTCTGTTGTTAATTGCTACGTTTCTGTTCGTAGTAAATCTGCGGTTTGCTGCTGCTGATACCTCGGGCTAATGCACCCGTTCGGAATATGAACTATTTTATCAACGAGAATTACAGATGGTATTTTTTAGTCTTCAGCTTCTCATTTCCGTCGTTACGCTACTGAGAATTTTTGGCTGCCTTTAATAAATAAGCCACGTCGAATCGAATTACGTCACAACAGAGGGTACACGCAAGCAACCAAAATATTTTGGGGCCTGCGTTAAAACAAGTTTAAGTTCATCTGGTAATAACTATGCATATTTCGGTTGAGGACTTATCTCAAAACGCGAATGATTGAGTGAAGATAGATCATTCATCAACCACAATTAATTATTCCGGACAATTCAACTTACAGCACAGTTCTGATGATATATTTGTTTTCGTCGTTGATTGTGGCGATACCCATATTTAAGGTCGCATAGTCGTGGGCTCCCATCTCTACACGTATGCTTCAACCGCGTACAAATTAGTGACAAATCGCTCAAGCTTTAGCACGTTGACAAAATCTTATCTTCTCTCACCTTCCGAAAGTTTACCAATCCTCAGTATCCAATTCCGTCGCAGCCTGGTGTCCTTCGGTGGGCCGAAGCCTAACTTTTCGAGTAACTCGTGAACCTTCGCGCCTTTCTCGTGCGTGTTTGCGTCTATGGATGCGTTGGAACATCCCGCGTCGGCATCGCGCTGATCCATAACGCAAACCGACTAGCTCCGCGTGCTTTTGGCGATATAAGCACGCCTTTAACCGACTTTGGAATTTATACGATCACTCTCACCGCTTAAGTGCGACCATATAGGATACCGCTAGACAAAGGAAAAAGTTTTTGATGGCTTCTGTAATGACATCCACTCATACTCCCGAATTTAAGCTTTCTCAGTCTATGGTTTCAAGTAATTGCAAACCCGATAATAGATTCGTAGCTGCAATCAATTGAAACTGCTGAACTCAGTGTTGGTAACTCTACCTGGATACATCTTCGTCCGCTGGCATTTAATTCACGCTTTATTCACCTCTCACAATTGCAAATACGAAAGGAATTCACAAAACATGACCCACGATTGATGATATTATCATTGAGATATACACTTGCATCGAATGGATCTAATATCATATTTACGATGGTTTGGTGTAATGGGCTCAGAAGGGCATACAGATTCTTCCTTTCCTAGCAATCAAAGTGAATGTAAACAACGTCGGCAATGTCACGATTTACACACACTCACGCTATTACGTCCAGACCAGTGGCCTGCCAGATTGCCATATCATTTTTAGAATATATTTTCATAAGGGAATGAAGTGATTACAGGCAGTGAAATTTGTAACGCGGTCGAACTCGTCATCAAGCCAACGCTGTCGGTACACTACAATTTATAGTAATGCCATGGTCTGGAAGAATGTAAATAACACTCGCAGACTCACGCATCCAAAACAATATGAGGTGCAGTTCGACCAACTGCGCGTGCCAGCGATAGTAACGGCAAATTCGATGCTGATTGATTCTTACAATAGTGTGCAGTCAGGGTGAAGATATCTCATTATGATTTGGTTAATTGTATAGCTCGTCCACAACGGACTCCATCATGTATGAAGATGACATATATTGATCGCGAAATTGAATGACCAAGATTGCATAAACACACGCTGATCATAGCATTCAATATCATCCAGGGATGTCGATATCTTTAAAAGTCAGTTTCCGAGAAATCTGATTTTTGACAACTGAGTTTATGCCATATATTGGGCTGTTGTGTTGATACGCAGTTCTGTTGTAATTGTATATTGCGGATAGTAAACAATACCTTCGAAGACCGGCATGGCAACGATATTATTATCCGCCGTACGATGAGGAGTGCCACAAAATGCATTAGCGGATATCCACAAGTAGCATTGAATAACATATCAAAAATACACAATGAGGTCATGCTTCATGATTATTTCGGCGTAAATGGCCAGATATAGTCGTGGCACGAGAGGACTTAATGAGTGCGTGCGTATAGCGCTAAGAACAACCTAAAATGAAAGCTTCTTGTTTTACGAAAATAATGAAATCCTATGTTTTTCGCAGTGTAAATGAATTCTCCCGAGATCTCAAACAGAAATTTAAACGCGATAACCAAAGATAGCAAATAATGTAGCCACCTCTGTAACGTTTGGATAGGTTGCTGTCACCGGATATGCTTTTTAGCAGAGGTGATAAGTAAAAGTATTTCTACTTTTCGGAGCATTTACCCCAGACCAGTCGTGACTCGAGACATCGCAACACTGTTCTGGCCACATATGAAGCACTGCTTCACTTGCCTCCCATGGTCGCACGTTCCCGAATTTAAACAGGCACCAAACATCAATAATTGCGATACTATTTGAATCTAAACGGAGTGGTGATTATTGTCATCCTCTAACGAGGTCGTATTATCTGTTGATGACTAAACGTAAGGCATTAATATTAAGAAGTGGTGCTTACAAATACGACTTTTTACTATATTAACATGATATATGATACAAAGTACCATTGCTTATTTATGAATGTTCAGTTTGTGTGATATAGTTCTCGTAAAAGCAAGTAAAAAAAGTAACTGTTCCTTTGTCGACTGGATATATCAAATCATCGATTACGATTACGATTCCTTGAAATGTTCAAATTTTCGTAATGGAATACGATTACAAAACACGATTACCATGTAGTTGACTTCTGTACCTATATATACCATACCTATGCCAATACATATAACTAAATAAGCTCTGCATCTACTTGTGCAGCATCGGTGGCTACTTTCACCATCCGTGATTACATTGATTACACTAGGGCTGACAGCTCGCATTTTGAATGAGTCGTATTGACTGAAAGTCTTTGGTTGGACTCCGTAAGACGATCACTAACTATTTCTGGCCAGTCGGACTTCTTGACCAACCAAGATTTTCCAGATAACATCAAATATAAATTGGTTTCTATAGTAGCTAATTAAAGCAGACGCAATATTCAATAGCATAGGTCTTGATTCACGATAAATAATCACTCCCTCATATGAATGTATTTCTCGGTACGAGATGTAAGAAATGAGCTTAAAAACCATTCTTTATCCCGTTGATTCTATTAACGTTAAGAAAAACTCCGCACATGCAGTAAATGATATCTATATTGGTTACACTGGCCAACAAAGTCATCCTGAAATTGCACCCTTGTAATCATGAAAATTAGAGGAACAAACCTAACTGTACATTTTCAGTCCAATAGGACATAACAAGAGTTAATTACTACAATGTGAACATCAATCTTCAAAAATCGATCTATTTGATACTTAGACGCAGATGGCGTATTTTCACTGAATGCTTTCCTACAGCACGTATGCGCGTATGCGCGTATGCGCTGTATCTGTTCGGGTTAATTCTGGGATTGATGAGCAATAGTCACGCGGGCCATTTCACATGTTAATCAGATGTTATCCCTCTTTTCATAAGGAAGATCTATAGATTCTTTCGTCCGCTAGACTAAATACTGCTGACAGTGTCAATCAACTGCGATGCCTACGTTTGCTGCTTGACTAGCTTCGAATAGAGACGGAATGACAATGTACGCTTCCTTGATATACCATAACCGTGGAAGTGTATTTTAGTGGCATGGACGACAATCTAATTTTTCTGGTCGATCGCATAAAAAGCTAATTTCGCTGCTAACCTCAACATTAAACTCATACTGCATAACGTATGTACTGAATATTCAATAGCGTACACAGCAGGGATACCTAACTGGAGCACCGCGATCTGAATGCTGACCTTTTCTATGTTCGATCCGGGCCTTATATGTGTTAGTATTTACTTGCTTATTTAAGCAAAGCCAATTCGATTATCGTTTGATTTGACTAACAGAACTATTTATATACATTTCGCTTGTTGCTTTTGCTAATACCTAGTACTATGCCGGATTTTGTATAGTGTTTGACCGGATAACATTTGCGTGACTCTAAATTATTTTATGAGATTTATAACGGAACGAAGCGAATTTCAAACTTTGTATCTAGTTCTCTGCTAAAATGGATGAGTATACCTGATATAGTATTGGGGTACTATTCCCGCTCAATATAATACTGACTCGCATTCCATAGTTCTGTGAAATCATCCCTAAATCCACTATGTCAATGATCCGCTATAGTTGGAGCGTTGATCTTTAACATTCCGAAAGGCTCGTTAGATATGCCAAGATGTAATGTTTTCAATGATGCAGTCGTAACATCCGACGTTTCTATCCAATAAATAAAACCGGACAGCATAAACAATAAACATTTCTTTTATAATGTTTTTACAGTGCGTACATCTCACCGTTACTGATGAAGCTCGTGTAACTTCATACTTTATTAACACAATTTCTCTCCGGAAGATGCACAATGAATCTTACACAGACTTACGCCAGATATCACAAAAGCATGATTACTTAAGTACATAACTGATGTGATGCTATGTGGATTCTATGTTGTACCTAGTTTAGAGCCTATGTTCAACCTGCCCATTACCGATAATCAATTTCCTGAAGAAATATGGTATCAAAAAGACCTCATTTTGCGAAGAACAGAGGACCAACGACAAACGACATGACTGATCAACTCTCAAATCTATTAAAAGACTCGGCTACTCTTTCAACAACCCCTATTAGATGTTAAAACGATGCAACAACAAGAAAAACGATAAAATCTGCGACTACAAACTGGAGCATGCGGTGTTAGCGATTCGGATTTTATGCGTGAGCTATTTCAGCATCTCCAGAAATAGTATTTGCCGCTGATTACCGGCAATAATATGTCGCTCGGATGGGTATATTAAACGAGGGTGCTCCCTTAGCACCATGGAATTTCCATGAAAGATATACGAGTCCAATGTAGTTATGTGCGGTCGCTGCCATTGTGCGCTCAACACATACTGTACACAATTGCCTAATCACTACATATCACCTCGAACTGCACTTTTTGGACATAACGTTGACTGTAACAAGTAGAAAAACCTCGCCTCAGCTATACACAAAACACGCGACTTTTATTTCAGTAACGTATAACCTAATGCGATGAAATTACTACAAAGCAGATAGGCTGGTGTTAGATAGAGTAAATGAACGGACCTATCGAATCTTCACAACACCAGTAAAATCTTTAACACAGATTTCGGAATTGACTGTTGAATGATACATACGTGATGAAATATAATATGATGCAGCAATATCGAATTACGGTTAGCTAATCATGTTTTAATTACTCGGTGTCGTGATAACGAAACAGATGTGAATTGCGTGAAATGCCGAAACCGCAACACGGCGGAAATTGATGGTGGTCGATAGTAGTTTCGAAGTATTAGATTATTGCTCATGATTTGACCGCTAATTATTCTGGTATCAGCTTTCCAGCATATTACCGGCTCTCGTCTGGGCAACCTGCATTTCGCGTCGCTTGTAAAATGGGTTAACATTATACCCTCGACAGAGGTGTTCTACGAAGAAATACTTCTACTTTATCACAATAGGCTATGTTTTTCCCACAACTTCCGCTGTTAATTGAACAGATTACTTTTTCAACATATTGTTGTTTAGAATAGTAGGAAGTAGTTATGAAATTATCCTGCTGCTAAAAGTATGCGTACCCTCTACCCAATCTTCAACACTCTTTGAAACTATTTCCGTGGGTAGTTTGCAAATCTTACATTCTTCACTTCCGTTTGAAGTAGAAGTAGACGCGTCTAAGATATTGCTGCTTGTAATCGAGTATAGACGTTTACTCTCACTTCTACATGAGTAGCAACGTTGACTGCTTTGCCCACAACTGATTAAGACCTTCTCCGTTTATTACAAAGTTGTTAGCACCTGCGTGGGATACAATGTCCGTACGCGTGACTCGGCGAACTCGATGACGCTGTAGAATATGAGATGTGCGGCGAACAAATGGAAGAAAGAAATTACCGTGTTTCGCCTGCCTTTTTAACTTGACGGTGAATGAGCCTGCTGCGGGGAACTTGAATATCCGACTTGATTTCTTCCGCGTCGCGTCACTCGAGTTCAAAGGCGAATATTGATCATTGTCTGCCGACCCTTCCACGCGCTCTTCCACAGGACTCAGAAACATATCAGTGCTATATATTTTCGAAGATAATGCTATCTAGAATGGCAAATCGTGATTGAGACACTGTTATTTTGTGCTGTGGATTTATGCACGATACGAAGAAAAACAGTTTCGCATATTGAACATTGCAGCCTAATCACAACGCCTTATCCACGTACACATCGTAGAAATTATTTGGCTGTCTGGCACGACCGTACCTCCATACTCTCCCTCTCTCATCAGTGTTTTTAACGTTGGTGACATGGTAGCGCTGGTTCGCGTTTGTGATCCTTAATAATTCAGTGGTTCGCGTTCGCAAATGAGCTTTGATAGGCTCCACCCAAAATGTGATGTGAAATTCCTTTAATCTTACCATCTATGATCAAAATTCCTAGGATATCAACTATATCACGATGACACCGAGAAAGGAAATTTAGCACAACACTCCGAGGAGTCTTGCGACATGTCAAATTGTACTGATTTGCGAGAATGTTCCTTGACAAATCGCTTTATTAAATAAATAAATGACTCCGTTACTGTTAGATGCTAGGCCGTGATCGATATTCCAGTGCAGTAAGAGCAGGGGCGGGCAACTTCTCCAGTCGGCAGGCCGGATACGGGGAAATGAAGTATTTGGCGGGTCATATTTCTGAATCGATACATTAATCGCGTATTTATTCACATATAGAAGGAATGAATCGTATTTAATGTAAACTTTAAGTTCAAAGCATATAGATTAAAAACGGTTTTATTGAATTTATTAACGTAATGTACTTCAATAGCTGTTGAAGTCAATGAGACATCTGGGGGTGATTGAAGTTGTCAACTATATAGTTCTCTGATATCTGGCTCCATGTCGGACGTGGAAACCCGTAGTAAATATTGCACGTAAACATCAATTCGATTGGGACGCAGCTTTGTCTTCTTAATGTACATGATCGAGATTATTTGCTCGTGAATGCATGTAGGTCTGAACAGAACAATTAGTTTCAATGCCATCTTTCTCAGGTTGGCAAATTTGGATTCATTCAGTGACGCATAAAATTTGTACGCTTTCTGGTTGGAATTTTTGATTCGGGTCAGAAACTGTCTGCGGGCCGCTCAAAATCCCGTCGGGGTCCGGATCCGGCCCGCAGGCCGTAAGTTGCCCGCCCATGAATTAGAGAGTTATATATGCCTGATGAGGGGGAAATGCTATGTTTGGGTATGTGCTGCAACATAGTTGCTGGGTTGCGGAGATCATTATCTGGGCATCACTACTGCGATTTGATGTAACATCTTATGTATTCGTTAGAGTGACCTCGTTATGAGTAACATCTTACGAATTGAACCAACCGTTGTCTGATAAATGACTATTATTCCGGCCACATGAGACAAGTGAATGCACAGAAAGGCAAAGGTGCCCGCCTATGCAGCAATTTTTGGCGAAACAAGATGCCAAATAATTCGATCTGGATTTTCGTAAATTCCGAAAATGTAAGATCTATAATATAATAAGCATCCTTGCTTGGAATTAGCACTGTTTCGTCATCCGACGAGNTANNTNTNCACCTACGTTTTCACACAGAACCTCATCTCAAAGCTCGTGTTTACACCAGAGCTTTCAGAGACTCGCACTGTGCCTATATGCTTTGACTAAGACTACTGAATTAATTCACGCCGGAATTCCCAGGCTTTCTTCAGGTCCAGTGTTTCTTAGATGCTCTGCGCATACCTGAGGGTAACAGAATTTGGTGGAGATATAATGCGCGTAATAGCCTCGATTACTTCGGGGCGATAGGTCACTAATGGTCATCGATTTAGCGGCATCTTCAATAGCCAATAGCCATAGCCGTTTCTTCACATTTACTAGTCCGATATGGGATCTCCATTCCTTCGTGATATCGATGTCAATAAGCGCGTTAAGCCGTCGATAGGTACGACCGGTACCACGTGGACTGTTAAAGTTTTTAGTCGAAGAATGATATCGCAATTGCTAGCGCAATATCTACTCCGATGCACATCCAACTGTGTTCTAATAAACTTACAACTTTCGTATATACTATTTTACTTACAGCCGCCCGGAGCCTATCGTAGGCCCCGAGCCACTCTATTTTACAGTCCATTTAACACGTTACCCAAGCCTCTATTGTCGCTTAACGACTGTACCATACGTACGTACACTGTACGTATACTGTTGTACATTTATAACGTGTCCGCAATACCAAAAGTATCTGCCTGTTACGAAAGTACCCTATCTGGTAACTTAATTATTTCATGATGACGTAATAACTTATGCTTCAATTATGATGCATGGCGCGATGAGCGTGTGATTAACTTCTAAGTTACAAATCGATGGATCGTACGTGAAGCGTAAGCTGTTCAAAACGCTTCATGTCTCGGCAGTGTTGTGTTACGTAACCGATAAAGCTTTCGCGGAGAGAAGATTGGATAACTTCAAAGCTCTGTTGCTTCTGGCTTACACAATACAATTATACTCGATTTCCGTGTTCGAATCGCTGCTGCGGATTAAATGGGAAGGCGACTATCTTCGCTAANAGCGACATCAAAAATATACCGACAGAGCCGCGTTATTATACTTAATAACTGCAATTATTCACCGATATCAAATTGACTAACATCGCGATGGGCTCGCTGAAACCTACACCTTTCAAAATTATCTTGCTGCTTAACGTTCTTCAGTGAAACTGATAGACTTCGTATAGCATTTTCTGCTTGACCCGAGCACGAGGGTAGATGTTCTTGGTTCTGCCTCAGCGAATATCCAAAGACTTCGTCTAAACCTGCGGCACCTTTAGTAATTCTTCGCAAAGTGATTTTTGGTGGTGGAATTAATAATCGTATCAATATTATGGCGTCTTCTTCGATGCACCCCTACTTATCACTAAATTTGCACTGGTTGGTAACGATGTTGGCATTCCCCCCTTAGAAGATACATGCAAAAACCGATCGTACATCCGCCTGTCTCGCACTGAGTCAGGATTCCGGGGAATTGTCCACAACGTGTGTCATATCCTTTTTACCGTTGCGTACACTTGCTAACACGAAAAATGCACTCGATTAATCAGGAGTTCACGCAAGGTAGATAACATTAACTGCACGACAGTTTCACCACATTATTGCTATTTGCTGTACTACGCTATTCGCTGCCGCCGTCATGGTACGGTAATTTGTTTATAAAATCCTTTTGGTATTGAGAATGGTAGCGACTTCTGCCAACATGATACCAAAATGTTGATAGAAAGCCTTTACGCTACAGCTACCGACACTAGCCGCGGTATCAGGTCAGAAATGCGCTCCTTTCTGTTGGATTTACAGCAAAGATTTCATACGAATGCTCGCACAAAACAACAAATCCGATATGCATTCAGACAGCGAGCTGTATTCTCGAAAAGGATCAAATCTCAAGAAGCCTATTCGCACCGGATTTCTACCGAAGAGTACCGACTGATCTATATCTGACATTGAAGATAATTGCCTTAACTTGCACCTTGTCCGAAGGAAGCCACGCTGTTCCCTGGTTGCATAGAATAGATTGCTGTCTAGTCTCTGATTGCGCTTCTAAGAATAATCGTGATCTTGAAAGGCACCAATTACATTCTTACACAATACATGATAGACAGCTGCAGTCTATGCGGTTGACTGGACTTGCAACAACATATTTTTACACGGGGGCATATTGCTCCGCCCTGCTGTCATGGTAACCATTGTTGTGAGGTTCATGGTTGGTGAGGCACTGACGCGTTAGAGTCCGATTTACAAATATATCAACCCAAAAAGGTAAATTATTCATTTGGCAACTTGTTTCTTATCACAGTAACATTCTTCACGCGCAGGCCACGTTGGAAGTTATTACATATCCACAATTTACGTTAGGTACGTAAAATACACATCAGCTGCATCATTAAGAGATAGCGGTTAACTCTGCATTGCACTATGCCGTCGTAATTACACGATTCGTACTATACCGTCTGTCTCTTATACACATCTCTGAGCGGGCTGGCAAGG
>ATSW01007860.1:0-12770 GCA_000444245.1 Botryllus schlosseri | reverse complement strand
GGATACCAACCAGATCTGCAATATATTGCATGAAAACACTAGCTGCTTCGTACGCTTTGGCTCTTGGCAAACATTGCAGAGTAACCGCAATTTGCCTCCCAAGATTTGTAAATTCATTGTGCTTGGGTTCGGCATTCTGTAATGCTGCAGTCACCTCAACAAGATTTTCAATATTTCTGTTTAACATTTTGTCCTGAAATGAATGAATACGTTCTTGATTATATCGTAACCAGTGAATAGAAATGTTACACATGATACTTGAAATTCACCGCAATCTGATCGCTTCCGTTTCCTTTTGGAAGATGAATGTTGGGGAGATGGAGTACTTGACAGCGGACTGTTGCAGTCATGCACACTTTCATCTAAGTGCTCTAAATCTGCAAGGACGTCTTCTGCAAATTAACAACAAGCATATCAAATTGATTCTTTTGTTTGGAATAGATCAGGGCTGTTCAAGTTGATTAATATTCAGCTAATCAGCGTTAAACGCCTTAAAAAAGCATAAATCTACCTTCAGTCGTGTTTGGTCGCGGTTCTCGCCATTTTTTTTTCAAGTACCGGTACTCGGTACTGACAGACGAAATACCAATACTCAAGTAACTTTGCTATTATTTGAAGAATTACAATGAAATGCATGTCTTGGCCGTCCCAAGTCTCGAATAATCAATCAAAATACCTTGAGGTATTACTACAACCCTGATTAATACATACCTTCGTCGTGTGGTTCAATTGACATTTCATTATCCTTGGAGTCGTTAGAGAGATCACTATTCCCTATGTGGAAGTGTCCGACAGTTCTGCAAATTAAAAATGATGAGAGGTGCATCGCATTACCAAATATTATATCACTCACATTTTGTGCCTAAGATGCTTCAATATGAAGCTCATATTCTGATAAAGGTTCCACGTAGATGAGCTCGATGCACTTGATCCGCTCGAATGGGACTGTTGGACTTTTTTGTTCTCTTTCGAGAGACGGTCTCTCAAACTTTTCCATCTTTTCATACATAAATCGACTAGAATACCGTAGCGTGATTAAGTAGTTAGTATGATTTGGCACACATACTTCAATATATACACTGCGGAATAACCGCTGTCTCTCGTAACTCTGGCCCAAGCATGCCCTAACCAAAATCAATGACACACATTGACTGAGAGACAAAGGGGACACGGCTGAGAGCGCAGTATTTGATATGCTTGGAATTTCAAAGAAGTGTCAAATATCTTACCTGGTACATGTAATTTTTCACTGATACCCTTCCACGCATTTTCTTTACATTTCATGTCTCTATATGAATTGAGACTCGTATCGTACAGACAAGGGTTATCACGCACGAGCCGAATCAGCAGCTTATTAAAGCACAATTGCATAATTTTAGTGGCAATGTTCACTTGGTCAGTATCAAATTCTATGTTTCTGAAAAGTGAAATATAGAAATCATTCCTGTCTCTGCACAGCTCCCGTGCCTCACGTCCTTGTACCGATACCCTAAAGCAACTGAATGCAAATACCAAATGAATTATGTCATATCAAGCAGTGTGCATCTGCAAATCAATGAAGTATCGAGGAATTTTTATTGACCACGACCCTAGTTGGAATACCCATGTACGCCAATGTTTCCTCAAAGATATCTCGCAATATCGGTGTATTGTGTCGACTGCATCGAATTGTCTCTATGCTTCTGCTTCGAAATCTTTATTCCTACATCATTGTTCAATTTGCAATACCGGTACAGTATAGGCCTATTATTATATCTGCAACCTAAATTGTTCTGAAACCCGTACAATTACTGCGGAATAAAAACAATGGAGCCGTCATCTATCATCGCATATCTGTCATCTCCATATTACACCGTCTGTACGCTTACATAGTAAGAGCTGCGAACTGCATATTATGTTTTGCGTATTTTTACATAGGCTGGAACCTGGACAGTGGTCAATTTGTTTGTTGTTAATGTTCCGGTTGACGGAGAAATAAAATCTATCACTGAATACCTTGATCACTGAATCGAAGATCTCACATACTGCCATTTTGAACTGTCTGAAGTTTTAAATATTAAGTCAAGTACGAACGAACTAACTAACTGAATATAACTAGAAACCAGGTATACATGGCTAACGGCTATACACCGCGGGACGCGGGTAAGCTCACCAAAGTTGACGACCACGCTAGACGCTCTGGGCGATAGAATCGCGGCGTTGCGTTATGAGCGCTACCAAGTGCCAACGCTGGACTAAATAACACGTCGCTTGCCGCATTCTCTGTGTAGCGTAGCGTCCTATCTAAACAGACGATGCGCTATCGAATTAGTCAAAGTGACATGAAGTGCGAGCAGTGGTGGCTTTTGGGGTGGGCAAGGTGGGCGGTCGCCCGGGACCCCCCCTGGTCGACGCCCCCCTATTTGGATGGTGCGCTTTTTTCAAGGATACTAACAAATAAGCATGGAAATCCGTGTACCAACCAAGAATATGATTCCATACAGATCAGGTCTAGATATCCCTGATACAGATGTGTCGATCATCATCAAATCTCTGCATTTGTTAGAAAAGTCCCGTATCTCGATAATCATCATGTCTCTGCATGCGGTAGAATTACTTAGTTTTGATGTAGTCTATCCTTGTACACATGAAATAATAGACCCACAGAAGTCACGGTTACATGCTTATAGGGCCCCCCGGTAAGTCNCGCCCAGGGCCACCCCGTTCGTAGGGCCACCACTGAGTGCNAGACATAGCCTAGTATGTAATCTTCAACCGAGCATAGTATATAATAGCCCCGCCGTCTTCGTTCGATCTTACTTTTCTAGTTTTGAATCGAGTCATTTTCAATTAACGATAAAGTCAACATCTAGTCCAAGTCACCGNGTTCACTGATCAGTTCTAGTCAGAGGTGGTCANTGGTCANTGCAGCGCCCTGCTCACTCTGCTATCCGTTATGGAATATTACCCCNTCACGTGACTTCTATTCACCGTTGGTATAAAACCAATTGCATATCGTNTGTTGGAGTCCTTAAGAATATGAGACATATGCGTAATANAAAACCTACTGTTTGATTTATCCGTGCAATATATATCTGGAAAAGGCAAATGGTCGTCTGTTGAACTGCTAGTCAAGAACTCATTCGTCAGGACGTTCGTACCAGCTATACCGTCGCAGTTGAGTATACTTGTAAGTCGTTATCCGTAGACAACGGACTCGCTGTANAACCTCACAGGCTATTAGACGAAAAACGTTCTATATCAGTTAACTAAGGTGGTCAGTAACGAAGTACTTCTACTTTTTCGAAGTACTTGAGTAGTTTTCCTCTACGTCTGGTACTTACTCAAGTAGATAAAATCTTCGCTACTTCTACTTCTACTTCATAATATTTTGTGATCCACTTACTTACTTTTCGCTATTTTCAGTTTGTCAAGTGGAAGTAGTGTTACCCCACATTAGAAAAAGAAACTGGGGAATTCTTGGGCTGTTTTCACGGAGNTCTAACTTTCCATATNAAGNAATTTTAGTCAAACCAAGAATTTCCGTCGCGCTTCACATCAAGTAGATATAGAGTTACGAATATGTTTTCACGAAAGTGAATATTANTGNAGTTGCATTGCACCGCATTGTCGACCATATGATATATTTCATCATAGTAAATATGGTCCATCATTACGTTTGAAACCGTCGTTTTGCAATCTAGCATTTACCCATCATGTCGTAATCTATAGAGGCCCGGCCCATGGCGCGTTCTAATCTGGAGGAGCGGGCTCTGACTTTTTGAGCGTTAGATCTGTTTTAGCAGACCACCATTAAATATGTCTCTGACAAAGATCACTAAAATACGTTTTNCGTCTTTCCGATGTAGTATTGATATTTCTCGTTCAATTCGNAGTATCATTACTTNNAGTTCTAATTAATTTCANTTCTTTTGTCTGGAGAACATANATGTTTAAGTTTAAAAGCAAGTGTAGCATCGCCGTCTATTTTCCTAANATACTATTTTATGGCGTTTCTACGTTTACGCCATATTTTTTATCATCGTATACGAATCTCGCTAAGTGCTAACATCGTATCCATACAACTTCTCCGTATTGCTCTTCGACTAAACTAAAGGCNGTAATTTGCGTGAGGGAACATGCCATGACATTTTCGAAAACGGGATGNTCGATTAAACAAAANATTAGTATATCTCATTTCCATATAGCAAAACTATCATTTGCATCTCATGATGCAGTCGAATGCTCATGCTGTCGGAAATTTATACCTTCTGGGATGCATCAATATTCAATATGCATTGTGCATGAAGCTCTCTGCACATTCCGCATANCTAAATTTGCAGTTTTTGAAAGTCCATGCAAACATGTTATGACCGTTTTCAAAACTACTTACTTACTCGAGTAGATTTGAAGTCAGCAAATTCTACTTCTACTTTAAGTAGTTTCAGGTTGCTTATGGAAGAAGTACTTCTACTCGTACTTGAGTACATTTTTGCATCGCTACTTCTACTTCTACTTGAGTAGTTTTCTTGACTACTTTGACCACCTCCGGTAACTAAGTACTTCTACTTTTTCGAAGTAATCAAGTGGTTTTCCGCTACTTCTGGTACTTACTCAAGTAAATCAAATTTAGGCTACTTCTACTTCTTAACACATTGTGATATAATTACTTACCTTTTGCTATTTAGTTTGTCAAGTAGAAGTAGTTTAATCCTCCAATCAGAAAGATAGTCTGAGGAATCTTAGGGCTGTTTTCACGGAGTACCAACATTGAATTTACATAAAAAGAGAAAGGGTGTATGAATTCTGACTAAACATGTATTTTACAAGGTGTCCGGTCAATACCGAGAATGCTATTACCGAGAATGCTATTACCGAGAAGAACAATACCGAGAATGGACATTACCGATAATGGACAATACCGAGAATGGACATTACCGAGAATGGACACTACCGAGAATGGACATTACCGAGAATGGACAATACCGAGAATGGACATTCCTGAAAATGGACACCACCGAGAATGAACATTACCGAGAATGCAATATATGCAATGCAGGCATGTTATGCATATGAACAGATCGTGTGTGTGCATTACGACGTTGCCACATTCGGTATCGATTCTCAGGTATAAAATTCTCGACAACGTCCGTTACATTAAGCTAGATTCTTGGCATGTGCCATTCTCGGTAATGTCCGTTCTCGGTAATGTACATTCTCTATAATATCCGTTCTCGGTAATGTCCATTCTCGGTAATAGCGTTCTCGGTAATGTCCATTCTCGGTAATAGCATTCTCGGTAAAGTTCATCTCGGTAATAGCATTCTTGGTAATAGTATGGAACCGTTTTACAACCATTCTGAGAAGACGATTGTTTAAGATTAAACTTATACTTCGTATTCAAGAAAGCTCACCAATGGAGTATAGGCTGATTTAAACTTCATTTGGGAAAATTTTTGATATTCTTTGAAGATTTAGAGCAATTCCTACGTGTAATTCACCATTAATTCATAGCTTTGGCAGTAGCCTAAAGCTCGGTGCGCCGGGTAGCTGTTGTTAATAGCTGGCGAACTGCACTGCCTAAGACAGACTTAGATGCAATATAGCAGTGGTCGGAAACCTATGGCCCGCGAGCCATATATGGCTCTTTTGGGTGTAAGATATGGCTCTTTGACATATTTATAATTTTGAACTTGGTTTTATCGATATTGCAGCAACTTGTTGGTAAATTTACTTAACGGCTAGAAGAATTATACTCCTGGAAGCATAAACATGTATCCGCAAGGTCAATACCGTGGCGTATCCAGGGTTAAGGGCTTGGACCCCTTTATAAAATCCTCAAATTTAAGTTGATGTAGCGCTAGCGACCAATATCCCTCGCGAATCCGATGTACCCGGCATCGCGCGCTGCGTAATCTTGGATTGCACCATACGTTGGTTGATCAAAGAGAATAGCAGACATGGGGACGCCTATATGACAATCTATTTTTCAAATACACATTGTTTTCCTGATCTACGCCGAGAAATAAACTACCTTGAAAGTGACGTTCCAATTACAAATTCAATTGCCAGCAACGCTTCGCTATCTACGTTCGTCATTGATAAGTAGCTCTCTATAGTACTGCCGTTAAAATGTATAGGCGTGTAGTGCAACGTTTATGTTACCGCCGAATTGAGAAGTCGATCAATATTTAGATTTTCGGAATCAATGCTACAGTTATAGTAGATTAATATCAATTATTATAAATTCTGAGCTATTTACGATGAATTTCGTACTTCTTCGTGCTCCGCGCAATTCAACATAACTTCATTTTACGCTTTAATATAGTAGCACCCTTTCTCAATCTGAGCCGGCATCGGAATCGTGTGCTCCTTGCGAAAGAAATTTGTTTGTGGTAGGGCCTACATTTGGGCGATTTCAATAAATTTCCACTATTTTCACCACCGATACAATCGACAATCTTTATGGGGGTCAAGAAATAACAGCATGCAACAAAGTGACTAATAACAATCGGCCCACGCGAAGATGCATTATAATTTATAACTTGCCCTAAATTTTCCAAAGCACTCCCTCCATGAACCCTACCGGTGAATCTGATCACATGGCCTGAGAAAGGATAAATATTTGTTAGTAATATGTGCATGTGATACTGCTACTATTATTTACGGAATCCATTCGTGAATCTGAAAAATTTTCGCGCTCCGCGAGACAATATATGCAACCCCAGCAACTATTCATAACATTGCCACTCGCGATTTCGGTGCGTACAATAGAATGAAAAGTAGAATAGTCCGGAGTTCATCGGGAATGGATATGGACAGATTAACATAGGTATTCTGCGTCCAGTGAGTTCATTACGGCTATGCCCTGGAATGCAGCCTCAGGCTACATAAGTAATGGAAATGCTGCCGTGACTTGCAAAAAGGTTGCCTATCGCTGTACACGTACAGGGGTGGGCAACCTGCGGCCGTAGAAGGAAATATGTGCGGCCGTGACACGTAATTTAATTAGTATGTGTTCGCGGCCGGCGACAGGCAAATTCAACTAATGGTTCATTGAATTTTAAAAAATCTTGAAATTTTCTTCGCGCTCGGCGCGATTCAATGCTATACTTCATAGTGGTTCATTTTGAAATCTGAGCCCTACAGCATCTAAAAATGATGCGCCCCATATAGAAATACCAATTTGGTATAGTGTGCTTCTCACGAAAGAAATTCGTTTCTGGTATGTTTAGGCCGGTGATTACCAACTGCGGTTCTCAGAGCCACATGCGGCTCCATGGATGAATAACCGTCAAACAAGGATGCATCTTGAGTTCTGCTGGTCATATACCTTTGTATATCGTCTCTGTGAAGAGTAAATTTCGACACATCAAAGTAAAGCTCCATAGTCAAGTATAAATTGCAATAAGTCCAACATTGCTCAGCGTATAATTCCCCGCTAACTTGTGCATAAAGTGGAGAAATGTATGAAGACGCGGAAGAGCTATCACATCACGACATAATAGTACTCACCAATTTGCTTGTATCAATGCTAATAACCGATATAGAACCTATAAAAGTCCATGTGCAGTATGTGCATACTTTTGAATTTGCTGGATGGTGAGAGCAGCGATATAGGCTATTAGCTACCTTTATATTTTCGTTATGAGTAGCCTATACTCGAGTGTTTCATGCGGCTCCATTCGTACTCTGAAGTTGGAATCTGATCACATGGGCTGATAAAGGATAAATATTTGATTGCAATATGTGAATATACTAGTAATAATGACGAAATTCATTTGTCATTCTAAAAAATTTTCGCGCTTTGCGCGACAATGACGTTTTACATTTTTAATAAAACATGGCCTCTCGCGATTTCGGTGTGTATAGTAAGCCGATATGAGAGAGTGGATTAGTCCGGAATTCATACACCCTTTCTCTTTTTATGTAAATTCAATGTTGGTACTCCGTGAAAACAGCCCTAAGATTCCTCAGACTATCTTTCTGATTGGAGGATTAAACTACTTCTACTTGACAAACTAAATAGCAAAAGGTAAGTAATTATATCACAATGTGTTAAGAAGTAGAAGTAGCCTAAATTTGATTTACTTGAGTAAGTACCAGAAGTAGCGGAAAACCACTTGATTACTTCGAAAAAGTAGAAGTACTTAGTTACCGGAGGTGGTCAAAGTAGTCAAGAAAACTACTCAAGTAGAAGTAGAAGTAGCGATGCAAAAATGTACTCAAGTACGAGTAGAAGTACTTCTTCCATAAGCAACCTGAAACTACTTAAAGTAGAAGTAGAATTTGCTGACTTCAAATCTACTCGAGTAAGTAAGTAGTTTTGAAAACGGTCATAACATGTTTGCATGGACTTTCAAAAACTGCAAATTTAGCTATGCGGAATGTGCAGAGAGCTTCATGCACAATGCATATTGAATATTGATGCATCCCAGAAGGTATAAATTTCCGACAGCATGAGCATTCGACTGCATCATGAGATGCAAATGATAGTTTTGCTATATGGAAATGAGATATACTAATCTTTTGTTTAATCGAGCATCCCGTTTTCGAAAATGTCATGGCATGTTCCCTCACGCAAATTACAGCCTTTAGTTTAGTCGAAGAGCAATACGGAGAAGTTGTATGGATACGATGTTAGCACTTAGCGAGATTCGTATACGATGATAAAAAATATGGCGTAACGTAGAAACGCCATAAAATAGTATTTTAGGAAAATAGACGGCGATGCTACACTTGCTTTTAAACTTAAACATGTATGTTCTCCAGACAAAAGAACTGAAATTAATTAGAACTCTAAGTAATGATACTGCGAATTGAACGAGAAATATCAATACTACATCGGAAAGACGGAAAACGTATTTTATGTCTTTGTCGAGACATATTTAATGGTGGTCTGCTAAAACAGATCTAACGCTCAAAAAGTCAGAGCCCGCTCCTCCAGATTAGAACGCGCCATGGGCCGGGCCTCTATAGATTACGACATGATGGGTAAATGCTAGATTGCAAAACGACGGTTTCAAACGTAATGATGGACCATATTTACTATGATGAAATATATCATATGGTCGACAATGCGGTGCAATGCAACTGCAATAATATTCACTTTCGTGAAAACATATTCGTAACTCTATATCTACTTGATGTGAAGCGCGACGGAAATTCTTGGTTTGACTAAAATTCCTTAATATGGAAAGTTAGAGCTCCGTGAAAACAGCCCAAGAATTCCCCAGTTTCTTTTTCTAATGTGGGGTAACACTACTTCCACTTGACAAACTGAAAATAGCGAAAAGTAAGTAAGTGGATCACAAAATATTATGAAGTAGAAGTAGAAGTAGCGAAGATTTTATCTACTTGAGTAAGTACCAGACGTAGAGGAAAACTACTCAAGTACTTCGAAAAAGTAGAAGTACTTCGTTACTGACCACCTTAGTTAACTGATATAGAACGTTTTTCGTCTAATAGCCTGTGAGGTTATACAGCGAGTCCGTTGTCTACGGATAACGACTTACAAGTATACTCAACTGCGACGGTATAGCTGGTACGAACGTCCTGACGAATGAGTTCTTGACTAGCAGTTCAACAGACGACCATTTGCCTTTTCCAGATATATATTGCACGGATAAATCAAACAGTAGGTTTTTTATTACGCATATGTCTCATATTCTTAAGGACTCCAACAAACGATATGCAATTGGTTTTATACCAACGGTGAATAGAAGTCACGTGAAGGGGTAATATTCCATAACGGATAGCAGAGTGAGCAGGGCGCTGCACTGACCAGTGACCACCTCTGACTAGAACTGATCAGTGAACGCGGTGACTTGGACTAGATGTTGACTTTATCGTTAATTGAAAATGACTCGATTCAAAACTAGAAAAGTAAGATCGAACGAAGACGGCGGGGCTATTATATACTATGCTCGGTTGAAGATTACATACTAGGCTATGTCTCGCACTCAGTGGTGGCCCTACGAACGGGGTGGCCCTGGGCGTGACTTACCGGGGGGCCCTATAAGCATGTAACCGTGACTTCTGTGGGTCTATTATTTCATGTGTACAAGGATAGACTACATCAAAACTAAGTAATTCTACCGCATGCAGAGACATGATGATTATCGAGATACGGGACTTTTCTAACAAATGCAGAGATTTGATGATGATTGACACATCTGTATCAGGGATATCTAGACTAGTAGTCTAGATATCCCTGATCTGTATGGAATCATATTCTTGGTTGGTACACGGATTTCCATGCTTATTTGTTAGTATCCTTGAAAAAAGCGCACCATCCAAATAGGGGGGGCGTCGACCAGGGGGGTCCCGGGCGACCGCCCACCTTGCCCACCCCAAAAGCCACCACTGCTCGCACTTCATGTCACTTTGACTAATTCGATAGCGCATCGTCTGTATAGATCGCACGCTACGCTACACAGAGAATGCGGCAAGCGACGTGTTATTTAGTCCAGCGTTGGCACTTGGCAGCGCTCATAACTAGAGCCCGACCGATATTGGATTTCTGAGCCGATACCGATAAGACCGATATCCAGTACCTCCACCGATAACACCGATATATTCAGCCGATATTCAAAAGATATGGAATCTAGCTAAGGTCCATATTTAACACATCAGAGTATTTCTTTCAACAACTTTACCACCATTGATATGATTGAACATGAAATAAATGATCCAGGAACTATAAAATATATCAAAAGCACCAATCCAGCAATTGCAGATTACAGTTCACGAAGCACAAATTCTCGGAGTGAACTTCTGTGGTCTTCCATAGATGATGTATATAGTACTAAACACATTGAGCAGTCTTTCACTTGGTACCATAGTTAGTGGCACAGCAAGAATTGGAAATCTTTCTTCATTTCGGTTCCACCGCTCCATTGCAGGGGATCTTTCCTTCAATGGTTTCACCATATATTGATATTAATATTGANATTCTTCTGGCAATGCACCTGGAGCCTTCAGCANATCATTAACAAATAGCTGAAGAGAATGTGCAAAACAACNCAAATTGTCCACGTCTGCAACTGCTNCACCCATNNCCNTTGGGCCTTGACCATGACCAGCATTTCAACAATCAATTGATCAACATNTTACGCTCTTTTGTCAGAATTGGCCAATGTCATCATGGAATCAAAAATTTTNGTATCAATTATTGGCTTTACTCCACGTTTGCTTGATTTTCTTGCCCTCTATGCTTGCATATTTCCTATCATGGTGGCCCCGCAGGCCTCAGTCAGACGACTTCATACATTACTGGAATAATTAGCTCTGTTGGTACCGAACCGNGANATGTTTCNACGCGACGCTTTNCNCTATCATTACGAGGGNCAGTCCAGCATGATTGAAGTTCTCATTTCTCTTACTGATTGAAATCTTCTGCAGACAACTATCCATCCAGCTGCTCTCTGTNNTTGNTGATCGATTATTACTGCAGGGGGATTCCCACGAAGNCAGTGGGGCATAACGGTGGTTAGTTATCTATAANATTTTTCAGATAGGCANGCCNACTGCCCTGTATGCAGTATGCACTNTATGCAGCTTGGCCATTTATTTTTATAATTTACCGTCCTCACGTCTTCTATCGACTTCTCTGACTCCCTGCCACCATGTTGTGACGTCACGAAAATGGCCGATATTTTTTTTACCTTCAATGGCCGATACCGATATTTCTCTCCNAGCGTGATATCGACTCGATATTATCGGCGAGCCGATAATCGGTCGGGCTCTACTCATAACGCAACGCCGCGATTCTATCGCCCAGAGCGTCTAGCGTGGTCGTCAACTTAGGTGAGCTTACCCGCGGTGTATAGCCGTTAGCCATGTATACCTGGTTTCTAGTTATATTCAGTTAGTTCGTTCGTACTTGACTTAATATTTAAAACTTCAGACAGTTCAAAATGGTAGTATGTGAGATCTTGGATTCAGTGATCAAGGTATTCAGTGATAGATTTTATTTCTCCGTCAACCGGAACATTAACAACAAACAAATTGACCACTGTCCAGGTTCCAGCCTATGTAAAAATACGCAAAACATAATATGCAGTTCGCAGCTCTTACTATGTAAGCGTACAGACGGTGTAATATGGAGATGGCAGATATGCGATGATAGATGACGGCTCCATTGTTTTTATTCCGCAGTAATTGTACGGGTTTCAGAACAATTTAGGTTGCAGATATAATAATAGGCCTATACTGTACCGGTATTGCAAATTGAACAATGATGTAGGAATAAAGATTTCGAAGCAGAAGCATAGAGACAATTCGATGCAGTCGCCACAATACACCGATATTGCGAGATATCTTTGAGGAAACATTGGCGTACATGGGTATTCCAACTAGGGTCGTGGTCAATAAAAATTCCTCGATACTTCATTGATTTGCAGATGCACACTGCTTGATATGACATAATTCATTTGGTATTTGCATTCAGTTGCTTTAGGGTATCGGTACAAGGACGTTAGGCACGGGAGCTGTGCAGAGACAGGAATGATTTCTATATTTCACTTTTCAGAAACATAGAATTTGATACTGACCAAGTGAACATTGCCACTAAAATTATGCAATTGTGCATTAATAAGCTGCTGATTCGGCTCGTGCGTGATAACCCTTGTCTGTACGATACGAGTCTCAATTCATATAGAGACATGAAATGTAAAGAAAATGCGTGGAAGAGTATCAGTGAAAAATTACATGTACCAGGCAGACATGGGGTAATCGCGATTAGTAATCGTAATCGATTACGACGATTACAGCATTTTCAAGTAATCGTA
>ATSW01007859.1:0-13268 GCA_000444245.1 Botryllus schlosseri | reverse complement strand
CCATCAGAGATGTGTATAAGAGACATCAGCAAGTAGCTGGAACGAATACCATCGGCGTAAGAAAACGCGCGTAACTGTCACTCAGTGACAAAGAAAACAACAATGCCGGCGATTTCTTTCGGGAAACGAAATATGTTTTTATAGCCGGTAATAATTGGAAACGTAACGGTCGCTCCGAAAAGCGCCGTCTCTTTTATGTGCGTACTCGATCTGCACTCTTTGGACATGTGCGGTGCGCAATACCGTAAAAGGCAATATGATATGGTAAGATATACAGTTATTCAGATATAGTAAGATGGTGGTATGAATAATAATGGTTGCGGAAGTTCATTGAGTGGTAGTTAGTATGAGCTGGAGATACCAAATTGTCGATGTATTGGTTATTCGTGATCGATACATGAGCGATAACTACTTTTAAGCCAGCCTTAGACAACTAGATAATTCTAGTTGTCTAATTAGTAATTGCATCAGTTACAGCGAAATGCCGACAATCTAATTTTTAAAAGCTGGATTTTTTCTAGTTGTCTGCTCGTGGTCGCCTTATAAATTGAGTAAGCGTCGAAGGCGATATGTGTTTCGGTACCTACGTTCCCGAACGCAGAAATGAACGCAACAATCGGATATTTCGTGTTGTATTCCGCGCTAAATAGTCCATACATCAAAAATCGCCTTCAGTGAATTCGTATTGTGTTTTCTCGTATTTGCTGGTATATATATCCATCGAAATCTGAAGATGGAATCAGATACAGCGATCGCAAGAGAGGTTCCGTATTAAGCGAAACTCGCAACTTATAACACATAAAGATAATATAGTACACATTAATATTTATAAAACGTAGTATTAGCACTGCGAGCGGATCATAAACGAATGTTTGGTTGCTATAGTTCGCTTTCGTACCAACTGGCAACAGTGCAATGGGTCAAAAATGATCGAAAGTACGGCGAATATCAAGAGCAAATTACAACTTCCGATGTCACACATCTTTCTTGTCTTATTACCGCGTGACGCAAACGCGGTAACACCTGATAAAACATTCACGCTTATAGTAAACGATTACATGTCCAATGTATCTTTGATATGCCTTATTAGTGTTGTGCATTTTTTAAACATAATATCGCACACTGTCCGAAGGTTTCAAGTCCTTCTGAAATTTGTGACAGGATTGGGTCATGGTATTTATATTCATAGCGATATGGATGACTCTGTCATAATGACTGGCCTCGCTTAGCAATAACGCCATGCTTACTTCAACAATATTGGCAGATGACCAACGTTACACTACCCAAATTGATCGACTTATTCGTGTTTCAATGAAAATCAATATGACTACGATATACCCTGCAATGTTGGCTTTGACGAGTTTGCTAGGCTAAGTAGAACTGAGATGTGAATTTAGTATTCAAATTTCATTGATATACTGAATAACATGTATTTTCAGTTGGTCATTTATGTAAGAGATGTGACTTTGGACATATCGAGTCATGGTTTAACATTCATCTCCCTCAACCAACTTCTATATTCACCTTTAAAGCTTTATGATTATTATTTATTATCATTGGTTAACCATCCTACACGAAGGCTAACGAATACAGAAAAGCGGTAAAAATTACAGTTATTTAATTTCTGACCGTCATATATGCATGGAGTGTTCTAAAAATTGATGGTCTGATACAATTAACGAGGGCAACACATAAGATTAAATATTGATAGGATTAACAGTTAAAACTAACAGACAACTAACATATAATAACGGAGGAAAATATGCCAAGAGCAAAGGAACCATCGCTTCGTATAAAACTTAATAATGTCCCCATTTTCCAATTCATACCGTACAAGTAGCAAGCAGTTACTCAAAACATAATATCCTCTCAGCGGTCATTCTAATCACACCAACCTTGGCTTTGTTTTTCCATGTATCCAGATTACATTTTGACATACACTGCTACATTTATTGATGAATAGGATGAGATAGTCGTGGTTTGAGAAAGCAGCGCGGTTCTGTCTATCAGTTTCCTTAATGTAATGAATTTAAACAAAATTAATGAAAACAATGTCTCTGGCGCTTTTGGGTGATATAACTTTTATGTATTCATCGATAGTCACGGTCTTTAAATTTTCCGGGAGCAATATTGGTGCTGGTATACCGTACCTCTGAAAATGATGTTATTTTTAGATTATAATTTCGTTAAAAGCATTACTTCGCCAGATAGGAAGTCACCGCGTGACGATCGAGCCATCTCAATACTTCATTCGTCCACGCGAAGCAGATGCGTGCTACTTTTTTCTATTGTTCACGACTCAACAAACACTGATCCAGTCGGAGTGTCATGTCCTCTGCGAGTAGTGTTTAATCAGGGAATAAGCACTGTGTATCTGCATTTGTTACATGTATATCGAAAGAAGGTCCACTTAGCCTGGAGGGTCTCATTAGTCGATGGCCGCGAGTTTGCTCAGCACTCCACCAACGTTTGTGTTGGATACATGGTCTTGTACTTATCATTCTTCAGTAAGAAGAAGAGATACACAGTTAAGCTTCGGCAATCCAGCAAACAAAACCGAATGTAATTTGTCTCCACAAGGCCCGCTGGTCTTCATTAAACCAGAACATCACACTTAATTGACCATAGGATTGATTTCACACCAGTAGTCAAGATAAATAAAACACAAGACGGCAATTCATGAAAAATTGATCGCGACGGGTCGCATTTAATCTGTCGAGGTGAGATATTCCCGCTGTTAAAATATAATCGTCTCCTAACTAAGTAAAACGCATACAGCCTGCAATTCCTTCCTGCACCAACGATTTTATTCCAATACAATGTATAATTGAAACACCCACGTGGCCCGCACAATGCTGTGCAATTTTCAACGCATGTAATAGGCTATGCGCATCAGACCTCGTAAGACAGAAAGATACCACATGAAGTATATTGGTGGAAAAAATGATGTCGATTAGAATTTAAGTAAATCTGAACATGTTTCTGATCAGGGGAAAAGCCATAGCGTATGGAGTCACAAATGTGATTGAAATAACTACATATAGACGAAAACCGGAAGCGAAGTTTGAGTGCGTGGTGTCAGGTTATTTCCACATTGGAATCAACGTCTATAGAAAAAATAAAAGATGTACAAAGCTTCTATTATGTGACTGATGCGTAAGGATTTTTTTATAACGTTCCACTTCATTACAAAAAGCACGGGAGGCGGTTATCACTAGCAAAGAGATTATCCCCCCACTCAATCAATTGCAATGCCAGATATGGGAATGTGTCAAACGACTGGCGTTTCCATGCCATGGCTACGTTACGCAAATGGTTTGTGTTCAGTTTCAGTAATAGGCTCTATCTGACAATTCCCGAATTAGTATGGTCCCCTAAATCAGTTCTTCCCAACACTTTTCAGTTTTTTTTTCAGTTCAGTTCAGCAAATTTTATCGGGCGACCCACAATGAGATATGACCAAGCGAATGAAAAACAAATTAATCAGAAAATAAACAATGTGCACACATTACGCATGCAATTTACTATCAATGCTTAAGTGGAGATTACATATTGGAGTAGATATCATCAAATCAAATCTATACTTGATTTTCCTCTGAAACTATACAGAAATGCTTAAAATTGAGATACACCTATTCTATTTTCGAGCAACAGCCATATGTAAGATCGTCAGTATTTCAGAAGTTTTTCTATTTACACCTATTGAATTGCTATCATATTAATTGGAAGAGTGTTGGCATTCCATAACAGCCAACAGATGTCATCTATGACATATTGAGGAGAAAACTGTAACATTCAGAAATGCGTCGCGAACCACCTGTAACAGATTCGCGACCCACTGGTTGGAAAACACTACCCCTAAATCAAGTGATTCACATCAGTTGTCGGAACGAAAATAGAGAAAAATATATATCCTCTGTTGAGACCTTATTTGTTGTGCTGAAGACGGGTCAGATTCTACATTATAGTACGGGGCGCCTATTGCTACCTGCAACACACAAGGACGGCTGTATAGTATACTATCCTGTGAATTATGCGGAATATCATCGTGTTTTGAAAATAACCTGCACTATTTAAACGTATCGTGACCGGCGTTTATTGTTGAAATATGTTGCATTGATCGCGAAAAAGTCTCACAGCACCGTCGCGTTATAGGATAAGCTATTCTATCAAAGACAATGATCATACACAGTAACGAGATATCTGGTTCTATTGATGGAAAATTACACCATTCTAATTAGTCCCTCCCATTGAGCGGCCGTTATAAGGGTCTACAGCGCCCACGAAGACGCGTCTTGTTCATGTAAAGAAATTCTATTCAACAGCGGAGACGCGATAATAAACGGCCGTTGCTAGATCAAATCGGTCTCGGACCAAAACAAAGTCTCCTTTATAAACAAGATAGTAAACCTGATACGGCTTGCTTCAAATGAATGCACCCACTTACCAAAAGAAATAGTAAGATCATCTGTTTACAAGACAAAACAAGTGTAATTCTATTCATTTTCACTATTTTATATACCATGCTCACTGCAGCTGAATCCATGTCAATAACAGAAAAGTGTGACTTGACATGAGAGCAAGATAATGTACAAGTTTCCTTTCGTATTGAGCCCAAGCAGGCTTGATCGACAGTTAGCATAAACCCAAAAGTCGGATTGAAAATGGTATCGAAGGGTTTCTCGATATACGTACAGTCGTACAGGTTTGAATATACATCCGAAAATGATTCCGTGAAATTCATATCACTACGGTACCAGGAGCATGCTCGAAATTTCTAATATTTAGCAGGACGTTTCCTAAACTTAAATTTCATCATTATGATATGGTGACAAGGACGACATAACATTGTCCAAAATTGGCAAAACTTCCCCTCTCGACTTCACGTCGGATTGCCAAATATAACCCATGAATGATGGATCGTGGCTTCCACATAGAATGTCAGAAATGTAGTTCGGTAGAGTAGCTCATAGACTTTATCACTAGATTTAAAATATACTATGAAAAGTTGCTTTCTCGTTATCAGCCGACCTCTCAGTGCAGCTTATATAAATCAAACCAACGAGAGCTGGTACCAATGTTTTGTCAGTCCAGATTAATCGCTTAACATAAGATTAATATGCGTTTTATTCTCAAGATGCAACGATATTCGGGATACCTTGAACTGACCTGATCAACAAGACCTGCAGAACGGTCGGTCAATGATCTGAAAACATTTTACTGCAATTGGATCACAAGATTTCTAACATAATGATACATTGATACGCCATTATCGGATAACATGAGAAACAACATTTGCAGAGGAACGGGATCCAATTGACGACAGATCACTGGATCTATAGCAGGTGCTGAAGCGGGAGAATTTATAAGCTTACTTTGTGTATACGAATAGGAGCTAATAAATCACCGATGGCTTCTGAGGAGACAATAGTCCAGAATTGACCTTGAAAATTATCAGTGAGTTTCGTTCGCGAAGGAATACAGGCTGAAAGTTTTCTACAGAGCAGTGTTGCAACTTACTGGGAAATAGGTACCATTAAACCCCTGCCAGGCTACAGTCACGGTAGAAATAGTTCATTATACAGGTATCATCAGAAAGGAATGGTTGATTAGGAGAAATATCATAATTCCTAAAAATATTAAATATCGATGTCATTCCAAGAATTAGGTTCGGTATAGAGGGTAGAAATGTGGAAGGAAAATATGGTCGAAATAAGGAAGGTTATATCAAAAAAATCTCGATTTGAATTGATATGTGACATGTATATTAAATAGGGATGAAACTTCGTATACATCAATCACGAAAGGATGTTACAGTTTTGAAGCGCGTGTATCAACATGATTTCGGCCAACCCATTTTAACTCAATTAGCGACGTATGTTGACGACAAGGTTCACCAGCGAACAGATCCGATAAATTCAATTTTATCTTACACAATGCCGCGCGTCTCGCTATACCAGTTATGAGCTATCCGGACATGGTCAATTTACAGATTGAAACCGTTTCCGAGGCGGCGCGCATCTCTTCATGCACGAGGTAGAACATGAGGACCTGTTACATTTTAAAACAACATGTAAGCGAAAATGAAAAGAGCAGGATGATACTCTACTTCAAAACAGTTTCCTGTCAGATCCCGTGGAGATGCTATTATTTACACAAAAAATTAAATCTAGTCTGCAGGCATCCAGGTGGCAAAGGCCGCGATTCCCCAAGTTGTAAAATAAAAACAGATTTATGCAACCTAAGTTGTAGACATGGAGCACAGAAATATACTACAACTTATAGCTTTGGAATTTATTGCGTTTGCTATCGTAAATTGGTCACCCAACAATGACAAATATGACTATGGCCATAGATCAGTTTGACGACCATCTTTAGTTAGTGCTACGACACATTCATCAATCGCATGACATCACAGATTTCAGGCTTACGCTGGAAAAATAATAACGTAAAATCTACTCAAATTTCAATATGATAAGGGAATAGTATTTGTNATCTTAAAGCATCTGAGCTATTATCACTCCGANNCTGTTGCATATACATATGTCAGTATGTTGTTGGCGTATTTCAATTATTCAAATGGTATACTCTAAATTGTTACAAATGTTGTTGTTTTCGTGATTATGGAAGAAGTATGTCTCACAGTCGTTTTTAGTCGATTCGAAATCGTATTATTTTCGGGTTTTAGTTGGCATCGTCTATATCGTAGTTCGTTGGGGTCATTTTCAGGATCAGTAGAATAGGAATAGGACGTTGTGTATTTTTTCCGTATCCCGCTGGACAAGGAAGGTGCAGAAATAGCCTTGTTGGGATTTCTAAGTCTTGCACCACCCCTCCATGCTATCCCGGTAACGCTGAGCGCCATGCGGGGAAGCCATGTATACCAGTGTTTTTCAGGTCTTTGGTATGACCCAGCTGGGGATTGAAATAGCCGTGGTGATATCAGCCATAGTTGTGACATGCCATCGCAAAGAAATATTTTTTTCGTTAATCGTGATAACAGATATGTACCGGCATTTTCCACATGAAGCCAGTAGTCACATCCTTCGGGTCTAGACTTGGACTCAAACACAAACAGTCCGTGGGGTCAGAACATTAACTATACAATGAAGTCACACCGTAAAATAAAACGGAATGCTGCTTCGTATCTGTAACGTGCGATTACGCGAATGCTGTTGACATGTTGATACCAGATCCTGTGTCGTGGTGAAGAATATGCTTTCCAGATGCCTAATCACCATGAGAGCATGATGTCATCTATGAATTACCTTGGTGAAATACGTGAAACAAGCGAAAATGGCTCGTCGTAAATATGTTCTCTTTGTTCGGGGCACGTACATCACGAAAAGCCAAATATTGAAGATTTTTGGATAGGAACATAATAATTAATCAGCTAAACCATCGAAGCGTACAGTTCAAGTGCGGGTTGATGTTATCCGCAAACCGGTTCCAAAGCGGCGGGTTTAGATTGTTGAATTGCGCGCTGAATAAATTCTACTCCTATATCCTTTGAAAAGTTACATCGGAGTTTTGATTGCGGGTAAACCGACGTTGGTCCTAAAATAACAATTTATATTGAAGAGCCGAGAAAGGCCGTCACAGCAGCCAAACGGTATCCACAAAGGAAGCTGCTGCACTAGAAAGGGTCGTGACGTGATCAATGTATTTCAAGCGTGAGGTTGTGTTTACTATACGAAGAATAACATGCTCGATGTCGAACTTGCAATTTCCCACTTAAAGAGTAAGATACGCGTAGTAGAAAGTAGATTTATTACTGGCATGACAGAGGCTATAAGGTATAAACATATACAAAGTATTCTAAACGGGAATGTGTAATATATTTTACGGTTGGTGACGACTATGTACGCATGAGCACTGTAAGGTAAACACAGTAACAAGTATAGGTATTCGATTAATATGTAGTGCGCAATGCATAATGCACATGCATTATTGTATGCAAGGTTCAATTCGTCTGCTATTCAAATACTCTGCGCATAAATGCAGAATATTACTTGTGGATTTGGGAGACTGAGTTCAGAACTACGTAGAGTAAATTTCAAAGCAATAGTCACCTTCCTTGAATAAAAAGGGTATGGTATTACTATATATAATATTATATACCGTGCTTTTGTATTCACGGTGGTAGCGATAAAGTATGTATTGATTCTACGATATACTGTCGATAGCTTCCGAAACTATNGTATGTGAATATCCACTAGTAACGCCATCAAATGTTCAAATGTATGTTAGCAGAAACATTTAGGAGGCNACACCGCACCTGAAAAGGGGCCGTAATAAACANGTGCCTGTCTCACGGATGTGATATTATTGACAAATTGGTGAACTCCCGAATGATTTGTCGAAAGCGGTGCGGCGGTTGATCGTACCGACGAAATCAAATATCGTGTTTCAGTTCAATTGGATAATTTTATGATCCGTCATTATACCGGCGATTCGCGTCGTACGAGGGTACTATTCAATTAGTAAAATGATATATTTAAGCCAAACACAACGTGGTCTAACGTCCAATCGATCAAGACACAATCGCTCCAAGAAAAGTGTCCGGTTTCATCACCACGTAATCTGATTGGAACACCAGCTATACAGCAAACAAAAGTAAGCAACTAATATCTTGATGTTGGGGATGGTTGAAGCTCTCATAATATCGCGACTACACACGGGCTCGGCCCGCCATGAATAACATTACTTTGCACCGATAATTTGGCCCCGGTGGTGCATTTACGATGTATTCCGTTCAATGACCATTGAGAATTTGTACACATACGGCTGAATCGGGGCCTACGATACTTATCGTATATCGTATATATATCGTAGGCCCGGCTGAATACTACGCGATTTAATCCATTATACCCNAAAAAAGTGATAAACTGTAACAAATTTTATACATTACGTCAACCAGGACAAATGTTGATCAACGTGAATACTGCTATACGCGTGTAGTCCGGCCTAGGTTGGGCGTGAGTAACCAGATGAAACTCGAGAATACGGCTCAATTACAGGTAGACAAGAGGAATCGGGCCAATATTAACCGCAATTACACCGGTTTCCACTCTAGGGTTAAAATCGGAAAATAATACCCAGTCGACTTGTCAAATATTTGCTTTAACGTCGGTAAAACTATGAAATTTATCGCTTCGTTTCGACTCATTGAGATCCAGCGCGCAGTCCATCAGAAGCGGAAGCCAGTAACCGTTAAAACTTTATGACACGTGCGGAGCTGAAGCGTACCCGAACCAAAAGTTACAATTTATTGATGTGGTAGCACTTGAAAAGAGAGTAGCGATAATGCACTATATCTACCTGACGATGATAAAACACTTATATATTGCGGGGTGCAGGAACAAAAACGGACCTTAACCCGTGGTGAATTTGCGTCAACATCCATTGTTTCGGAATCTAATTCCAGACATCACTAAAATGTGTCGTGTATCACATGAAATTTTTGTTCGAGTGTATAATGTTGTTCACAATTCTGTCTATAAATGATGAAAGAGCTTCTTGGATGTACAGACCTTTAATTTACAATGGAACAGTATATTCGTATCGAAATGAACCCGAATATATTCGGCTGACACTCGTCAGGGGTAATTGTCAGCAACTAGTAGAGAATTGGAAAGAACATTTTATGTCGATACGATTGTTGTTATGCAAATATCTTTCCAAATCTCTACTAGTTGCTGACGACCTCCTCTGACTAGTGACAGCCGAAAATATTCGGTTTCATTTCAATACAAATATACAATTCAATTGTGTATATAGATGATAGAGATATTTGGCACGGAATAAATACACAGACTGACAATGTGAAGGCTATTTACAGCATCGATATTCTGCATGATTGGTCACTGGTCAGTTGGTGAACCTTGTTTTCTAGTATCGACAAAAATATTTGTGTGATCAGCGTTCAACCGGCTGAGCAACACGAATCATTCTACAATATATTTGTCCGCNTAATAACGGTCTGACTCCTCCATGACTTGCGAGCCATATATTTGCGTTNAACGGCACCAATGCAGGGGCTAGTAAACTTATACGGGTCTCGTCACCNCGCCGCGATTTACGACGACACGATACCGTTCCAGATTCCATTGTGTGTANAGAGGCTCGACACACTTTTTGATGCGAACGCAAATAATCGAACGACTCTGTTTTGCCGATTAGTCGAGGCTTGCCTNACTGGAAATGGGAAAGAAACCAGACGCAGAAANGGGACTTGTCACTNCAGCGACAANCCCACATATNGNCCGAGGTTCTACTTTACTCGTGTGCGAACAGTGANNTAAGTAGGCCTGNATGCNTTATAAAACGTGGGTNTNAATGCTACATNAGAGCATACAAGAGGGTGACAGGGTTGGACAACCAATAGCAAATGTCCAGCTTTTCTAAACTTACAGATTGGAATTGGAATTATAGCTACACAGGTTGTTCCAAACTAGACGAGATTTGCAGCTACATAGTTTGTTTCAAGTTAGATCACAATTCAAATTGCTGAATTCGCGGAGACTTGGAAATTGAATAAGTTCAGCTCATATCAAATCAGAGGTCGTTCTCAAAAGCACGAGAATGGCAAATGTCTGTATTCTAAGTCTGGCTCGTGTCGCACTATACAATTCTCCTGTAGCGTTAGTTTAATTAGTCAAATAGAATTATCTAGTTGTCCAAGACTGGTTGTGTGGCTAAGATACTAAGAAGTTTGAAATCTATCGCCATACAGAGCAGAAAGACCCAGTCTAATTAAAGTAATCTCGACATTCAAATCCTTCCGATTTAATGCCTTAATTAGTATCGTTTCGACGCCACAGATTTCGAAAGAAGACAGCAGAACATTTCAAGAATTGAACAATATATTTCCGGGTTAGCGATGAACGGAGCTCATCAAAGTCGCCTAGACTAATTACGCGTTCGAGAGGCTAAAGAGTCTGTAATACGCCGCGTCGGTTTCAATAAGTTATGTCAACAGTCGCTTGCATGGGAATTTAGGGTTATCATAAACAAACGCCGCTTATCGCATTGTGTTCCGTTAGTAAACTTCACGTTGGCAACGTAGACCGCAAGCAAAATCATTAACTGGAAACTGACAAATATTAGGACGAATTAAAGGATATAACTAGCTGTAGACGGGCGAGCAAGTAAATAAATATCCAGCGGTGAAGTGTCCGGCCACAAGTATCAGAATCGTAGACTTTATTTCCGTAATGTGACTGAAAAGTTGTGTAAGAATGGCATTGTATTGACATAAAGCGGTTGCAGACGAAATTAGTCGGTGTAAACGGATATTATACAGAAAGCGGTACTATATAAACTATATATAATGGCTCGGGTGAAATGTAGTTTTAGTGTGAGTAAATCTGACGATAAAGGAGTAAATGCAAGTGAACCTTGACAGTCAGTGAGATAGACAGGATGCATTACAGTATATAGTTACCATAACTTAATAATCGCTGGGTTGAAGTGTGCCTCACGGAAAATCAGAATCTCGAGTCGTAACATTCGTACAGGTGTTGGCACTTATTCACAGCACAGTAAATTCATCAAAGAAGCTGTGGAGTGTGGATAGATCTGTGTAGGCACAGAGGGCGGTAGGAATTATCAAATTTACAACTCTTTCTGGTTTATTGCGACTTCATAGGTGTTAGGTACAAAGACTTCACATGCCTTGTTGAAAGGCGAGTCTCCATAGGCAGGTGATGTCTCTGCGGTGAGTTGGTTTACAAACATTCGTGCGCCGCCAGAAGAAATTGATAATGAGTACTAACGCGCGTTCGAAGTGCCTTCTATTTGGACAATCGTCCATAGCGAACAAGGTTATCGCGTGGACGAATTTCAATCAGGTTATAGCCGGTAATTAAATACAGATAATGATCGAAAAATAAGGCAAGCGTTTTCAATCGCGGCCATGCATCAAGCTACCAACATGCATACGCGCATGCTAGTAATATTTTGTATGCGAAAATAACATCATAGTAACACCTAGTCATGATGTAACATTCAAACTGCTGGCCATAATTGTCTGTTGGTCAATTTATGACTGTGCCATGAAATGTTGGAGCACATGACCAAAGCAATAGCCATTCTAAAGCATGTAGAAATGGTATTATTTCTTACTCATATTTCATCGCGGCGGAATCAAATACTTTACGTCCATTTTTCAAATTTTGAGATCCATTTTTTAAATTGATAGAAATCAAGTTTTTGTAAAAGTTTCATATTTTTCGGACATGTTTATGTTTATCACATTGTTTCAAAGTTAACCGTGGACAAGTTATGGCCGAAAGATTTTTGACCAGTGCAATATCAGCATCGCCAAATCGCAATTTAGTTTACCACTGATATCATCGAATTAAATGAAAAACTAGTGTACTGTAATTAACAACATGGCTCTCGTATGAGATGTACTGTACAATTAACGACCAATTTAATAAAACCTAACTCAACGAGCGGTTATATTTGTCATAAATTCGTATAACCACGGATTTCCCAGGCACTAACATATGGCCGATTCCACGCCAGTAACTTTATCACGCATATGTACCCCGTGGGTCCTCATAAATGCGTCTGTACCGATGAATGATCGCAACACCTACGATGACGGATCATACAGACGGACTTTTGTGAAAGTCTGACAGTCGCTTAATGGTCGCATTTGCGGAGCGGACACGTATCAGAGTAACCGTACGCGATCAAACCAGATGCTACGCACTAGCGTATAAACAAAAGGCAATTAGTCCGGTAACTTAGATTAAACAAAACTCTCTGCGGCTTCTGCTGGCGGCAAGAGTCGGAAAAAAGTGGAATTGCCGCGGGTCGCGAGAAAACGAGAGTGCGGCGCCGTTTAACAGTGTGTTTCGCCGCGGCGCGCGCGGCAGATCGGTCTGACATTACTCCGCAATATAATGGCGTGCATATATGCGGTGATGTTATAGCTCTGTCAACGGAAGGTTCAATTTACGCCGCTGCTTTCAACTGATAAGGAAGGAGATATAGAAAGTACATCGTTTGTAAACCTCCATGATGCTTGTTCGTAAACTCGAGTGTGTTGAGATGAATGAGGGTATACGAGATAATAAAGGAGCAAGCTATGGCAAGTTGCATTATGAACAATGTACATAATACCTAGGGGCGTGAGTAAAGTACACAGCGGAGTTATTAGGGTAAGTTACGATCCACCTATCCATGGAGCAGATTTGGACAACCAGAAAATGTTCAGCTTTTCCAAATTAGAATAAAATTAGAATTATAGCTACATG